>JAGFMF010011747.1:4928669-4955120 GCA_019455555.1 Galemys pyrenaicus | reverse complement strand
GCTTTTGGTAGGATGGCCATCTTGATGACGTTAATTCTTCCAATCCATGAGCAAGGGATATTTTTCCATTTCTTTGTATCTTCTTCTATTTCTTTTAGCCATGTTTTGCAATTTTCTTTGTAAAGTTCCTTCACCTCTTTTGTTAGATTTATTCCCAAGTATTTAAATTTTTTGGTTTCAATTATAAAGGGGATTTTTTTTTTTATTTCTTCTTCTTCAGTTTGGTTGTTTGTATAAAGGAAGGTTACTGATTTTTGTATGTTGATTTTGTATCCTGCTACTTTGATAAACTGGACGATTAGCTTGATTAGTTTTTCTGTAGAGCTTTTGGGGTTCTCTATGTATATTATCATATTGTCTGCAAACAGTGATAATTTTACTTCTTTTTTCCCTATTTGGATGCCTTGTATACCTTTTTCTTGTCTTATTGCTCTAGCTAGGACTTCCAGTGTTATATTGAAGAGCAGTGGTGAAAGAGGACATCCCTGCCTTGTTCCAGATATTAGGGGAAAGGATTTTAGCTTTTCACCATTGAGAATGATATTGACTATGGGCTTGTCATATATGGCCTTTATTATGTTAAAATATGGTCCTTCTATCCCAAGAATTCCAAGGGCCTTCATCATAAATGGATGCTGGACTTTGTCGAAAGCTTTCTCAGCATCTATTGATATAATCATGTGGGTTTTTTTTCTTTTTTTTGTTGATGTGGTGGATTACATTTATTGACTTTAGAATACTGAACCATCCTTGTGTTCCTGGGATAAATCCTACTTGGTCACGGTGGATTATCTTGTTGATGCATTGTTGGATTCTGTTGCCTAACATTTTGTTGAGGATTTTTGCGTCAGTGTTTATTAGAGAGATTGGTCTGTAGTTTTCTTTTTTTGTGTTGTCCTTGTTTAGTTTTGGTATTAGTATGATGTTGGCTTTATAAAATGTGTTTGGTAGAACTGCTTCTTTTTTGATTTTTTGAAATAGTCTATGTTGGATAGGTACTAATTCAGTTCTGAATGTTTTGTAGAATTCATTTGTAAAGCCATCTGGACCTGGACTTTTATTTTTGGAAAGGGCTTTGATGACTATTTCAATTTCACTACTTGTAATTGGACTGTTTAAATAGTCTATATCTTCTTTATCTAACTTTGGGTGATTGTAAAGTTGCAGAAATTTTTTCATCTCTTCTAGGTTGTTGAACTTGTTTGCATATAGCTTTTCATACTATTCTCTTATTATTCTTTTGATTTCTGCTGTGGATGTGACATCACTTGTTAAAAAGAAATTTCCTTTCCTCATAAAATGCCTTGACACCTTTGTTGACTTAAACTGTTTAAATTTGGGAGGATGGGGCAATTCTATTTTTCTTATTCTAATCTGTTTTATTTGAACTATTTCTTTTTCTTTCTCTGACCAAAGCTTAACTGTGTTGATTATCAACTATATAGTTAAGTCTTGGAATGAGATATTTTAAATACTCTGTGCTCTTTAGAAAACACTGCACTGGTTCTTTGAGGGTTTTTTTTTTTTTTTTTTGGTTTTTTGTTTTTTTTTAAATTCTACATTAGATATAGAATGAGTTTGACAGCACCTATAACATAACTGTTGGAATTTTTACTGGGAATGCATTTAATCAATAGGTAATTTTGGGGAGAATTGCCACACAATTTTCATTATCCATGAAAATGACATATCTTTCCATTTATTTAGGTCATCTTTAATTGTTTTCACTTTAATTATTCTCAGCAAAGTTGTGTGATTTTTAGTGGTGAGGTCTTAGATATCTTTGTTGAACTTGTTCTTAGATTTCATGTTTTATAACACTATAAATATAATTTTAAATATTTTACATTCCATTTTTATAACATTTAAAGTATACTTGATTTTTGTGTATTTTATTTGTATCCTGCAACGCTGCTAGATTTATTTATGAGTTTTCATTGTTGTTTTGAACGTTTATTAAGACTTACTCTGTGAACAATGACTTCTTCTATATCTAGGAACAATTTTAATTCTTTTTTCATCTAATTATGTCTTTTTAAAAAACACCTTACTGTAATGGCTAGGTCCTCCAGCACAATGTGGCACAAATATAATGAACATGGGATCATCTTTCCTTTAATACTTTTGCTTGTGTTGGTATATACATAATCTCTGTCCCCGTGTGCCTTATGAGATAGCTGTACTAGTCTCATATCTAGTTATTAGAGTCTGTGCGTTCATATGCTTGGGGGCATCAATTAAATTGACAGGGGATATGATTTGCTGAAGAAATTAAGGAAAAGCTTACATCTATGTTAGAGCCTAATGAACTTAAGGAAAAGGAAGGGCTAAATCTGCAGACTGAAAACTCCAGCGGCCAGCGAACACGCCCATTTGTTGTCGCTTCATCAAGTAATTCTCTTGGTCTTGGTTTCATCTTCTAAACCTCGGCAAGGCAATGAATTGAGGTCATTTCCTTATGGTAGAGCACATGCCTTGGAGGTGTTGATGTGATGGGGAGGCAAGTGAATGTCTGAGGAGAACCAGAGAACTGGCTAACAGCACCAACTGCTCATCCTGCAGGGCTTTGGAGCTACGTTGCTATTAGCCCTTAGAAGCCTACGCTGAGAGTCCAGTTCACTATTGCAGGTTTCTCCATTAAAGTGGTAGTTAGAGATTGTCTTAAGGCACTGCAGGCAAACAGCATGAAACATCCACTTCTGTTCCAGTCTTATTTTCTTCCTTTCACTAGATTTCCCAACCAACAATAGCCCAGAGCTTTCCACAGGTTTTTGATATTGCTATTGTTGTCAGTTGCTGGGATCCATGTTTTACTTTCACTTCTAAAATTTCTCCAGGATTTATAAAGTGCAATTCACATGAGCCACTTCTGCTTTCTGCTATAATTGGAAATCTCTAATTCTTAGTTTCCTCCTTTAAACAGGGGATAATATTAATATCTACTTTATAGAATTTTGAGAAGGTCAAAGGAGAAAGTACATATAACCCAGTATCATCTAGAAAAACTAAGTAAACATTGCTATTCTTATTAGAATCCTAATCAATTGAGAAACATTGAACAGAATAAATCCAAAGCTAACATTGCAGAAGTGATCACCTATGTTTATATCAATCTATTGTCACTCACTGAGTATAATCGTTACCGATTATTAAGCCACCGATTGTGCCATTTATCCAATCTTGCCCACAAGCATTTCAAGGGAGACAACATGTCAATACTGTGTTAAAATTTAAAAACTTTATTTTCTAAATAGAACTCTGCTCTAGTTTACCAGGATAGAAATGATCTAAAAATGAAAAGAGGTAGATCTGGTAGTTTTTCCTTGTGTTTAAACTTGAAATAATGATCCCTGTAAGCAAAGTGCCATAAACCACCTTTTAAGTGAATAGATTGTTGCAAATTGACAATAATCTCACCAGGCAATCAGCCATAGAACCACATTAGTTCATCGCCTATCTGCTTACACCTTCTTTTTAATCTTGGATCTCAGAAATCGGCATGAATAGTTTAGCACTCTCCTAAGTAAGGATTCTCAGTAGTGAGTAAAATTACTTATTTTGGTCAAGGGATTTAAACTCCTTGAATGGAGTTACTTTTTCCTTACATTTTCTGTCCTAATTTAGACTTTCTCACAATGAGTATAAAGGAAAATATCTCTTCACATTCAGCTGTGGTTCTCCAAGTCACTTTGCCATTTGAGGGCAATGGTGAACAGAGAGGCTTCAATTGCATTGGAACTGGGCTTCCATATAACCCAGTAGGCCATTGTTTAGCTCAGCTCTTCAGTCAGAATCCTCCTCCCTTAATGAATTCACTGGACTTCTGTCTTGTCTGTAGCCACTTTTCAGGATCAGGGATGAATGCAAAACATTCCCCATCAAACACACCATTTCTTTTGGCTTTACCACTCCTCCCCAAAAGCCCTTACTCCACCCTGTCCCTGAACCCTGTCTACCAGTGGGACTCAAGGTGGGTTCATCTTTATCCAGCCATAATCATCTTTGCTGTACTTCCCTTCAGGACAGTGGCTAAGAGTGGCCTTGCATTTATACAACTGAATGTGGCCTTCTCAAGTGCCTCCATTCATCATGGTTTTCATCATCTCTATCCCTTAAGTGGTTTGCTGTGTCCCCCTGTTGATCCATAAGCATCTGACTACTTCAGATTCTGGTTTGAAGAATTCCTTTAGATATCTTTCTGCCAGGTTGGGTCACATTGCTTCGCTTATTTTTTTTAAAGATTTATTTATTTATGTATACAAGAACTGCTGTTTAGGCCAGAGGTGTGGAAGGGTGAGAGGATTCACCACAGATAGAGTGGGGAGCTGAACAAGCAGATTGACCAAAATACACTGCTGAGGGGAGCAACAGGTGAAGCAGGAAAGGTCTGGCGTACCATGTGGGTCACTCTCTGGCTGGGCATTGAACTTGTGCTGCAGTGGCTGTGGATAGCTTCATAGTGCTGCGACTTAATCCCTTATGTCACCAGAGAGGTCTCGGATGACATTCTGTCTATGCTTCAATCCTGAATTGGTCTGTAGGCTTTTTTTGAGCCACCTTGATCTTTTTGGATTCTTCCTTTTGTTCAAAATCAGAAGAGTAGTTCCTGATTTTGTGTTTCTCTTTCTTTCTGAGATAATACACACTCATACGTAGTACTGGGATCTACTTGTTACTCTTTCTAAATAGACATCCTGTTCCTTTTCTTAATTTTCTAGCATTTGTCTGTCTTTTTGTGACTATTATTCACCACCCTTTTTTGTATCTAAACACATCCCAGGTCATAATGTGAGCCCTTCTGTGTTTTCTAGAGGTAAAGATTATTTCCACACTGTTACTCATTTTTCTTTATTTAGTTATGGTAGTACATGAATAATGGAAACATAAGATTAATTCAAAGTCTTTCTAGTAATGGTGACTCTAAGACATGAACTTCAACCATTAACCTCTATGTAAATAAGTATTTATATGTCCATCTCACTTTCCCCTCTGTGAAGAATTCACAGTTCAAAAATAATGAACAGAACTTCCAAAATGTATAGTCTGCATGAACACATAAGTTCATGGGTAGTATATGAGATTACTAAGATAAAATTAAGTTGTCTCTGATTTATTTTCTTCATCTATTGTCTTCATCTAGTCTGGCACACAGTCACCCACATTATACATTTTCTAAAGATCCTAGTTTAGAACATACGTAACTTTACTAAGGATGGAAAAATTAATGCTTATTACCTCCTTTAGCCAATGTACTGCAGAAATCAAACTTATGGCAAGCTCAGTCACCAGAAAAGAGAATTCTTTATTAAAGAGAAATTAGGAATTCAATTAATCATGTATGCATAGAGTTCCAATATCAACTCTTTGGGATTCAACCATGATATTTCATACATTTTGCCTTCAAGAATTTCTTGTTGGAGGAAAAGCATGTGCCTATGTACCTAATTCTAAAATTAGATCCAAGTGGTTAATACTACAGTGGAGATATAAAATGAAGGGTTGTGATGGATCAACTTGGTTAGGTTGTAATCCCTATGATATATTCATGAAATGACAATATAGTTGTTGCTAGAAAAATATTTTGTAGAAGCACTTGATGGTCATAATCATTTGACTTTGAGTAGAGTATATTATTCTAGATAATCTGTATGAGCTTGGTTGAAAGATTCTAAGAGCAGAGTTGAGGTCTTCTGGAAAAAAAAAAAAAAACATAAATGCTGCCTTTGGATTATAGTTTGAGCTCATGCTGGAAATAAAAACATCCAGTTTTTTCTTCCTGATGAAATATCCTATATATTAAAGACTTGAATAGAAATACTCAAAAATTGGATAATTCCATTCTTTGCTCTCATGCTTCTCTCTCTCCTCCCCACCCCCCATATATATCTTACCAATTTAGCCTTGTATTCTTTGTGGTAAGGATTTTGAACCTTAGAGGATAATTGGATTTAACAGATGGAGTCAAGGCTATTGCACAGTGAGAAGATACCAAATTTCATATACCTCTCAGAGTTTCAGAATTATCTTACCATTCCAACTATCCCTTGTGTCCCCATTTCCTCTTATACACACTATCATTTCAATTAACTGCTTATGATAATATTAATAGTAACTATTTTTATGTACTTAATGAGTGCTAAGATAGTGTGTTTTTTTCCCTAATTCTCAACAATGATTATCTTCATTTTATAAAGGAGAAAATTGGCTCTCAGGTAGATTAAGTAATGTTGAAAGCCTCATTTCATGTTTTTGTAGCTTTTTCAGTTCCACAATCACTGGAGGTAGGGATCTTGATATAGTAAGAAATGATGACTTTGAGCCTAGGAGAAAAGGCAGAAAATCAGAAAAATGGCTGCAGAACATTTTGTTGAAAATGAGTACTTATAATACTATCTCTGGATAGTAAAGGAAAAGTGTTAAGATTTATATTTTATATTCAGGAAAGATATTCAGAGATATTTTATGACATTTTGAAATTTAGTATTTGTCAGTGTTCTTTAGAGAAACATCTGAAAATGCATAATATATATAAAGAGAGTTATTGTAAGGAACTGACTCATGTGATTTTGGAGGCTGAGTATCCCACCATCTGCTATCTGAAAGCTAGAGGCCCAGGAAAGCTGGTGGTATGGTTGAGTTCAAGTTGAAGGCCTGAGAGCTAGGAGAAATGATGGCAGGAGAAAACTGATGTTCAACTCAGTCAACCAGAGAGAGAAAGTACATCCTTCTGCAGTTTTGTCCTATTTAGGTCTCAACAGACTGGATGATGCCCACCCACAATGAGGAGGACAATCTACTTAATTAACCCAACTGTTTCGAATGCCAATCTCACCCAGAATTCCAATCAGTTCTTTCCCATAAGCTGTCTGAGAGTGACTCTTTCTAGGAAGGTATAGAGAACTTCCCAAAGGCATGAGATTCCAAAGTAGGGAAGTAAGATAGTTCAATAAAGAGGAAGAACTAGTTCATGCACTGAACACAATGATGACCTAGTTTCTGGTTTTGCCTAGGATGTCACAGTTATATAGAAAGGAGGAAAGAGTAGAACAAGGAACATAGAATTTAAATGTTTCCAATTCTGTTGTTTTGTAGGTACTTAAATAAATTAAATAAATATTAGTTATCTTGGGCCTGGTTCTGCCAGTACCCATACTACATGTAACTGGTTTCTTCACTGACTTCTGCAGTTGTGGTTGACTTTATGCTTGTGCTCAAGAGAGCAAGCTTAACTCTCCCAACATACCACACTGGTCTGTCAGGGCCTGTCAGTGGTGGGTGGCTTCCCACTGGCCTCAGGCACCATCTCAGTCCAAGAGGCAGTCCCCAGGACTTCTGAAGAGTCAGTCCCTTCTGTCTTCCCTGCCTTGATTTCCACACCTTGACTCACAGTGAATACAGCTGTCCTGTGGTGAGCTACTATCTAGTCTGTCAGAAGGAAAAGTCTCCCTCTTTCTGCTTTTATTTCAAGCTGTCTTTTCCATCTGCTTCCTCAGAATAACACATGTAACCCAATATTAAGCCATAAAGAACCCTCAGGAGTGTCTGAGAAGGAAGGGAACATGATGGGATTGTCCATCTCCTATGTTGCACTCAGAGTCATTCTTACCTGCTAATTCATGACACAGGGAGACCAGACTCTAGGACCTGAAGATAAGATCTCACTTTTTAAAAATTTTAATTTGCAGTTTCCATATAACCAAACATTTGAGGAGTTCTATGGGATATGACAGAAAATGATGCACAATTTCTCTGTCTGATAAAAGGAGCAGAATAAAATGCTTTTCCCATTGCAGAGATGCAGGCAGGACATAGTGGGCAGGACCTTGAGGTCAGTGAATGCACTTGGAGTCTTCTGGAAACTGACCAGAGGAGTAATTTATAGTAGGTATTTGACAGAGACATTGACTGGAATTAAGGTAGTCTTTGCAATAGAGTGGATGAAGATCTTGTACTTGAAATCTGATCTTTAGCCTAGTTCATAAAATATTGAGTGTAAAGGCCTAATATAAAAGAGTAGCATCTTAGAACTAGTTGTTGTGGGACAAAAACAGAGTGACCTGAGCTTAAGAGGATCAGTAGGACTTGGGTGGTACAAAATGAGGAATTTGAACTGGACTGAAATAGAGATTCTTAGGAATGGAAATTTTCCATCAGAACCCAGTAGATAATAATTTACACTTCTCTTGAATATAATTATCTCAGATATAGCTTTATTGCCTCATAATGGTTGTCTTCAATGAATATTTTCTCTATCTTCATAATGACTCAAATTAAGTAACCCCATCACATTATTGTTATAGGTTGGCATGGCAATCTTGTATCACAGGGAAGATTGTATCTATTATTCCCCCGGAGATTTATTCATTCATTCATTCATTCATCAGTTATTGAATATCTATGTGTTTGGCATTCATCTAAATATATAAATATATATGTGTATTTTTTGTGTATATATATATATACATACATATATCAATGAATAAGACATTTAAAAATAATCTCTATCCTCATGGCAAAACCAGGTTAGTTATGTTCTGCAGAGAAAGTAATTGGGACAAAGCCTATTTTTGCCAAGATAGAGAAAGAAAAGAGAAGGGAGGGATAGAGTTAGAGAGAGACTATATGTGAATAAATGGGTTAAGTTCCTTGGTCTTATCCAAAAATGTTACTTATATGAAAGTCGTTCTCAAGCTTATCTATAATATAGCCTGATCTTAGATACTAAATGTGGCTAGAAAGATAGGTATTTAAAGTTATCTGTTTTCAATTCTAATAATTATGGCAGGTGTAATCAGGGAAATGTGGGGTTCATAGGGGACATTTGTGTGGTATGTCCAACACAAGTAATTCCTTGAGGGAAACATAGGAGTTAGAAAGAAAGTTGGACATTGGAGGAGGAGGAGAGAAGGCAATAGGTTGGTGGATAAAGAAGAAGCAAGTTTGAGCGAACAAGAGGGAGATCAAGTGTCTTTCAAAAAACTGCAAAGTATTTATTAGTATCATGCTTTCTCTATTTCAGTTCAGAATACGGTAATGGATTTTTGTTTTATTTTTTTTCTCCCCTCCCCTTTCAAGCCTCAATTAGGTCTTGAAAAAGGAGTCAGTGCACCTTTAAAACTTTCTGCTTAATCACCTATAGCGAATACTCATTTAAAGATTGTCTTTTTGTACCAAACAAGAAGTAACAATGCTTTTAGCAAAAGAAATGGAATGAGAAAGAAATTGCCTAATCAGCCCTGCTCATGCAGTGCTTTGTGAGAAAGATTATTGAATTTTCAGTCTCTGCAGAATTTTAATGAAGTTCCATCATGCTGGAAAATCCAGTCCTTTGTCAATAGAGTTCAATAACTCGACCACCCATGTAATAAGATGTACCAGCTGAAATCTTTCACTCTGCCAGAGCCAGAGGCAAGCTAGATATACCTGGAAATATGGAAATACTTCCTATGCTTACTACCATGAATAATGTTCTAGTGGTCCTGGCCAGCATACTATGATACAAATAGTGTATATACTGTGTCTGCATTAACTGGAGTGCCTATGTACTAGACAGCCTGCTAAGAGCTATCTCTTTCTTGAGCCTCCCTGGTAGCGCAGTGGGTTAAGCAATGCACTACAAAGCAAACCACAGCCACTGCAGCACAAGTTTGATCCCTGCCGTCAGCCAGGGGGATGACCCACATGGCGCAGCAGACCTCTCCTGCCATGCCCATTGCTCCTCTCAGCAGTGTGTTTTTGTTGCTCTTCCTATTCTGTCCCCCACTTTGTCTCTGGTGAATCCTCTCACCACCCGAAATCTCTGGCCTGTACCCCAGTTCTTGTATGCATAAATAAATCTTTAAAAAAAATAATCCCTTTCTTGCCCCCATAACTCTAGGAAGCAGTTACTCTTATTACCTCCATTTTACAATAAGAAAGCTAAGATTTAGTGCAATAGAGTGACTCTAGTGTTGTTCATGTCCTAACCCTTGAAAGCTGTGATTACCTTAGGTAGCAAAAGAAACTGTCTATGAGCTTAAGTTAAGGATCCTGAGATGGAGAGATTATTTGGTTATCCAGGTGGTCTTCAAGTAATTTCAAGGGTCCTTATAGAGGAAAAGAGCAGAGTCAAGAGATACAGAATAGAAGACATGATTATAAAACTAGAGGTTGGAGTGGTGCAGAAAAGGGCCATAATCCTGCTGACCTCTTGAGAAGGAAGAAGTAAGGAAACAGTTTCTTCCCTAGAGCCAGCCCTACCAGCACCTTGATGTAAGCCAAGTGAGGCTGATTTCAGACTTCTAGCCTCTAGAACTGTAAAAGAACAAGTTTTGCCACCAAGTCTGTAAGTTGTTACAGCCATAAAAGGAAATGAATGCACTAAGAGTAGGGAGTTCCTACAAAATTATTCATTTGGACCAGGGTTTCTCAATCCTGACACTATTGACAATTTGGGTGGGATTCATTGTACATGCTGTCCTCTGCATTGTAAAATGCATTCCTGTCCTCTACCAACTACATGCTGAAAGCACCCCCTTTCCACTGTTAGCAAGCAGAAATACTCCTAAATATTGTAAAATGTCTCCCGATGGGATGGGGAGGGGGGAGAAGATTGTGCTCAAAAAGAACCTAATCTAGTGGGTGGAGAGTCAGGATTCAAGCTCAAGTCCTTTAATTATTACTGTCTACTGTTTCATCATGTGCAAATGCAAGTGTTAATTAATAGTGAGATCTCACTCCTGGAAGAAGATGAGTCTCAATATATCCCTAGAAATCCAGTTTCATACCTTTGGAAATATTTGTCTGTTAGCTCATGTTGCATTTCAGATACAAGACAATTTTTTGCATTTTCAGATACAAGGAGGAGGGAGGACGGGTCATTATTGGTCAAAGGGGATGGCTGAATTATAGCATACCCCTATAAATCCTCCACACAACTGTAGAACAACATAGTGAGAATACTATCCATTAAAGTTGCCCTTCATGAATTCAAGATAGCCAGTTCCTTATGCTATACCTTGCTTAGGGACCAGGTATGGACTACCTGGGAAGAGCATAACCTTGATCAAAGTGGCATTCTGAAACTGAGATGAACATCAAGGGAGTGCTCCTTTGCGTGGCAATTCCTTTCTCAGAAGGCAGTTTAACAATATTGCTCCAAATCTACTGATATCCATCCATTGTGATGTTTGGATTTAAGATCTGTTTGGTTTAAGACCCTGGAAGCTTTTCTTGCAAGGAAACTTAAAGGATAGAGTCAAGTAGGACCAGCTTCCACTATCCATTTGTTCTTGAATATACAGATGATATGTGTCATCTCCTCCTTCACAACCCATTCTATGTTCTTTTCAGTTTGCTGTAATTGGTGGCCTTCCTGGTGGTGTAACTCAAATTCCCATCCCTGAAGTCCTTAAATGTTTTGTCACCATGCCCTTTTGAGGCCTAAGTTCTGAATCTGACCAGTGACAGTAATAATTGTGGAAGTAATTACCAAGACACAGACAGACACACAGGATAATTCTTCCTAATGATTAAGGTCCATTGTCCTTGCAACAGCGGATACTCCCCTTCTTACTTATTGGTCCTGATTATGTGATTTAGGGAATCCAAAGAGCCTGGAGGTCAGTCATATAGTTTTTTTTAAAAGATTTATTTATTTATGCACACAGGAGCTGGGGTACAGGCCAGAGTCGCGGGAGGTGAGAGGATTCACCAGAGACAGAGTGGGGAGCAGAACAGGCAGACTGACTGAAACACACTGCTGAGGGGAGCAGTGGGTGAGGCAGGAAAGGTCTGCTGCGCCATGTGGGTCCCCTCCCTGGCCGATGGCAGGGATCGAATTTGTGCTGCAGTGACTGTGGTTTGCTTCATAGTACATTTCTTAACCCACTGCAACACCAGGGAGGCCCTGTCAGTCATACTTTTAATTCTACGTGACCTTGGCAAAAGCATGTCCCTTTTGAGGACAAGAGAATTTAAGTCATGCTGATATAAAGCATAAAGTTCCTTAATGACCATTGGGAGCAACTGTGAGTGGGGCCATAAATGATATTACCACTTCATTCTCCTTGAGTATTGCCTCTGAATTGGTGCTATAGATTTACTTTTAGGAGTCTTCTCTATTAGTCTGGCTATTTCCAGACTGAACACGCCATGGTCCTGCCTTTCCTAGAGCATCATCAGTAGCTGAGCAAGGTTTAGGAATAAACTGGGTGTCATGATTTCTAGTTGCTAAATCAGGTAACCATAATGCTGAGAGATTTAAAAATAAATCATACTTCTAAGCCTTCTCTTAATATCATGGGCATTGTCCATCCTACACACCTGGTGATTCTTTCAGTGAAAGTCTCTTTCATGGCTCTTTGTTCATACCCCTCATCTGAAATGTCCCCCCTCTTTTTTTCCTGGTAAATTTTATCCATCTTTCAAACCTCAGTTTTTCATACTTTCTTTCCTTCTCACAACACCAAGTGGTGTCTTATTTCTTGCCTGTTTATTTTTCCTTTAATCATAACACTTTTCTTACTTTCTATCTATCCTCTTTTTATCTTCATATCATGATTTACAGCAAGCCATATCCACTATAAAATAGCAACTTCTGAGACTACTAAAGGCTCTTTTATCTAACCTTCTACAAATGACCTAAAGCAATTATTTGTGCTGTATGTTTTAGCACTTGGTTTTAGATTGTCTTCTATTTTCTGCTTCTAATTTTCATGCTCCAAATTATTCTACACTACTTCAGGGAGGAACTCTGCTGTTCCTTGGAATGTCTAACATAGTCTGAATCTCTGCAGCTCTGTTTTTTCTGATTATTGAAATTCATGTTTGTTTAAAATCTTCCAGAAGATTTATTCATTTTTATAAATATTTATTTTCATAGGTTTTGTCATAATACATTTTGTATGGTATTCTCCTTTTAGTATGTGATTTCCTTAAATGAATATAAAGAAGATTTTCAGGAGAAAAAAACACATGGATAAATTAGGACTCTGTTTTGGGCTAATTATTAGATTAGCAGCTATGAAATTCTTCATTACAAAAAAAGAGAAAAAAAGGAGGTGATTTGGGGAGCTCGATTCCATTATCACCAGTTTATTGTTCTCTATAAATCAAAATGTACCACATGGTGCTGACTCCTGAAAATTCCCAGAAGTTCTGTAGCAAAAATACTATAATGGACATATGAAATTCATGGTATAAAGTAAAAAACATCCGGATTCCAATTCCAGGAAGGACTTTGATTACATCTGCTGCAAAAATACAGTTTTAGTTTTTATTACTATTGTGAATATCTTATAAATATTTTTTACTCAATAGTTAGATGAGTCACTAATGCTTTTAGCATGTTTTAGGAAAATTGGTATTGTGATGACATCACAATATATTATGGATAGAGAAACAAGGGTACACCCCAAGACAGGATGTTTTTATAATGATCTAGATTGAAGTTAGTATGACCTGAACCAGGATAATAATATTAGAGTGTTTACCATAAGACATTTATAAGACTAGGTGATTTGTTGACATAGAGAGTGAAAAACTTAGTTTTCAAACCTGGGAATTGGAAGGATAATAGCAATATTTCTGGAAATTAGAGAGAAAAGAGGGGAAGGAGGTGTTACTAATTTGAAATATAGCCACTGTTTCACATTAACACAGGGATGATGGAAAATTGAAGATATATTTGTCCAGAGATTCTATATTAAAGGGTAGACCTATACTCAAAGTTCCATAGTCCTCACTGGCATTTTTTTCTTCCATTCTTGTGTATGAATTGTCCAAAGTTGCCACAGTTATCTGGAGACCTGGGAACCAATGTGAATCCCTAGCGTGGAACCAGTCCTAGGAACTCTAAGGTCTCTTTCAGAACAAGATATTTGTGTTCTTTGCCAGCCAAGATAGCCTACGTGTCTTCGGGAAACGCGCTTGCTTCTCACTTTCAGACTTTAGGGTAGCAACTCTTCCCTGAATTTCAATAATCAGAAAAAACAGAGCTGCAGAGATTCAGACTATGTTAGACATTCCAAGGAACAGCAGAGTTCCTCCCTGAAGTAGTGTAGAATAATTTGGAGCATGAAAATTAGAAGCAGAAAATAGAAGACAATCTAAAACCAAGTGCTAAAACATACAGCACAAATAATTGCTTTAGGTCATTTGTAGAAGGTTAGATAAAAAAGTCTATATATATGTGTGTGTGTGTGTGTGTGTGTGTATGCAGGATGATATAATACCCTGGTCTCTGAGAGAAACTGCTATATCTGGTTAAATGATAATTGGATCACAATACAATGCAACAATTCTACAAAACAGTGTTATTCAAATGACCATTGATTCAGTTCAGGTCAATTCATAATTTATAATTTTAGTAATATAAATTTCCTTGATATAAGTTCATAAGACTCTTCCATTAAAACCGATACCACCACAGGGTGATATCAGCCATTTATATGTTAAGTTGAATTGGCTAATACAAATGTGGGACATGGGTGAGAGTCTAGGAAATACATGATCATCCTCAGTTTCTCCACAGTTTAGTGTGGACCTATTGAAACAAAGACACTTCTTCAACTCTGACGGACAAATGTTGAATTAGAAAAGACAAATTGTGAAGTTTAATCTTCAATATGGAAAAAATACTTTAAAAAGATGGCCACAGATCAATAGTATAAAACATATTTTTTTTAATGGCAGGATATATTCATTCCTACTATACTCTCTTGAAACAAAGGCCACTGGGCTTAATTATCTAGCTTCCATTTTGAGGAGCCATAGGTTTGCCTAAGAAAGGGATAGAGAGTCACTACTTTGGTTCACAGTTGATGCAAATGGAATTTGAACAATTATCTCAGCTTGTACAAGACTGAGAAGATTCCTGAGTCATGGGACATTATTTATAAAACCAGAATAGTTTTGGTCAAACTGGGAAGAGTTGCTACCCTAAAGTCTGAAAGTGAGAAGCAAGCGCGTTTCCCGAAGACACATAGGCTATCTTGGCTGGCAAAGAACACAAATATCTTGTTCTGAAAGAGACCTTAGAGTTCCTAGGGCTGGTTCCACGCTGGGGATTCACATTGGTTCTCAGGTCTCCAGATAACTGTGGCAACTTTGGACAATCCATACACAAGAAGAGCATTTGTTCCTTTTATGTCCTCTTATCAGATGCATAGCTTCCAAGTCATGATCGGAGATGTTTTTCATAAGCTAGGTTAATCATATACCAAACCCTAGTGATTTGCTACCTGGTTCCACAAGATTATAACTCCTTAAGAGAAATAAACTAATACACAATGAATAGAAATGAAAGGACCATTATATTTTCAGCAGTAGATAACAAAGTCATTGTAACTAGCTAGGACAGTAAACCATTTGGATAGCAGGTCACTAGGGTACTGAATTTATTCCAACAGGAATGGCAGGAAGAATAGTATTATATGAGGGAAGGGATCCTCATAGTTAGAGTTTGTATATTCTCTCCATGTGGGCATGGAAACCTCCAGGATTTCCACTTCTTCTTCACTTTCTCCCCAAAGATGTGCTTGTGAAGGTCACTGGTGTGTCCTTGTCTGAGAGTGCGGGTGTGTGTGAGTATGCCCTGCAATGGAAGGGCATCCTCTCCTCTCCTGGTTCCCACTCTGCCCTGAGCTGCCAAAAGGTTTCAGCCACCTGGAATGCAGAATTGGTATAAGCTAGTTAGAAAATGAAGCAATGAGTGAATATAAATTATTGTCTAATATGAGAAGTGTTTTGTGTCTGTTTAGATGTATAATGATTTTTTTTGTGTGACCACTAATATGCCACTAGAACTTAATTCTTGTTTGTATCAATTAACCTATAGTAAAATCAATTAACCTATAGTAAATGAGTTTTGTTATACATCATTTTGCTTAAAGCCAGTTTCCTAGAACCTACCCAGGATCTTGAGAACTGACCAGGTGCTTTAAAATTCCTTTCTAGGATTGGTGTCTGAATATTCCTAAATTTACTGGGATTCACAAGAAGTAAATTGTCTTATTTAATGGACTTTCTGGGAAATTAAGAGTTAAACAGGAACACCACAATATACATTTTGGATACTCAGCAAAGTGCAAACAGAAGTGTTTGTATTTGCTCACTCACTTTACCGTTTCAGTGAAATGAACCCAAGGAACCTTTTTTTTTTTTTTTTTCATATGAACAGGTGCTGTTGGTCTTTTTATTGTATTATTTCAAGTATTACTGATTGTTTTACAGTAATGAAGTAATATTTGATAAAAGATTGTGCTTTAATAATTATATTCTTTTTCTTTTGGCTCCAAGCCAAGTATAAAGCAAAATAAGTTGTTTGAATGTTCTGTTTGAGGTAAGCCATGTCTGATCAAGTTGTCTGGAGGCAAAGCTGGTCAGGTGTTCTGCCTCTTGGAACCTTAGTAGAACCATGGTTATTATTTTATATGAGATATAAAATTCATATAATATAAAATTGAAATATGAAATTTTATGTGGGTCACTAGTCCTTTTGACCACTTAACAATTTAGGTTGAACTTTAATGCCAATTTTACTTATAAAAGACTTGAGATTTTTGCTTAGTGTTTCCTACATTTCATTTTCATTCTAAGATAGCATGATGTTTGAAACTTCTCCAACATCTATATTATTAATTAGGGAATCTTACTGTGACTTAAACTCTGATTCTCCCACTTTCTAGGATATTAGTAAAGTTGTTCATTTTTAAATGCTGGTTCTCCTTGTCATTAAACTGAGATACTAAACCATACACCTTCTAGGATTACTATGACAATTAAATGAGGTCACCCATCCATATCCTTTATATAGTAGTGCCTGGTGTGTTATAAGTTCTCCAATAAATGCTAGCTATTATTAGCTATTCCCTTCGAGAGATGCTTCTTCATTTTCCCTTGATCTCCCATCAATAAGCCCAGTCAAAGACTTGCTGTTTTCATTTGTACCTTGTGAAAAAAGAAAATAAATATCTAGGGGAGAGGGGAAGTATTAAGAGTCTCTCCTAAAATAGTTCATCACATTATATAATGAAAAATGGCATGCAGTAGAATATGTAAAATGTTTACAATTCTAAGAATTAGTAAACATATTCTGACCTGAAAACAAAAATAAATATCATGATGCTATTAAGGGCCACCTATACCAGGCATCATCATTTCTCATGCACCGAGTTTAGGATCATTGACTAAAAAATAATATAGAGCGAAGTGCTTCCTCACAGGGGTGAAAACTTAGGTTGTTGAAGAAACTAAACTAGAAGTTTTTTGTAGACTATTGCCTGACTTCTCTTCTTTACTGAAAGATGATAGAAAGCTATCTCATAACAATGAATTTAAACATATCTCTACCACATAGCAACTATTCTCTTCATAAACTTCAGATTATGTAACCTCATAAATATGTTTTTTTGGTAGCAGGATTCCTGGGTCTCAGGGAAAGAGGAAATAATCTCTGGGCCTTATTTATGCAAGTTCTTATTCTAAGAATTTTGTACAGAGCTATTTTAGTCACTGAAACTGGGAGAAAGTACAGGTCAGTCAAATATAGCAGCTGTCGTATTGTTGTACAATGATACTGCATAATAGTTTAACTAAGCAGCATACTAAATCTGATTCCAGGTCTCCTGCACTGGGAATTTCAGGTAGCCTGAATGTAATTCATTTCTTTGGAGTTAAGCCAAGGTGTCTGGGTTATGAGCATCTCGTTTTGAGCGATTTGTGCAAAGGGACCATTAATGACTAAATGTATTCAGTGTCCAAATTCTTGGTATTTCATAGCAGCTAGCAAGAAAGAAACTTGAGATTATCTGGTTTGTCACTCTGTTCTGAAACAGAGCAGGACACAGCTCAGAAAGCACTATTATAGGCTTCAATGTGACCTGTAGAACTTTTAAGGCATGTGGATTTGTCCTTCACTTATATTCAAGAGGACTGCAGACTTAGATTCAAACACTATCAAAAAAGACTTTTGAAAGAAAAGAGAATGGGAAGAAAACTACTTTTAGAGTTAAGTCGATTACACCATTTTGGAAAGGAATTTGGGTTTTTGTTTTGTTGCTGCTAAATGTAGGATATATACCCAATATATACCCAAATGTGTGACTTTCCTTACTTTTCTTAGCTGAACCTAACACATAATGTATGTGTGCTCACGGTGTTGGTGGGAACATAACTGAACAGACACACTATAGTGGCTTTTTTCAAGTTACATAAATCAAAAATAATCTTTGAGTTTTTCCTTATTTTAAGACTATACCAGACAATTTGGACAGCAAATTAAGGAAAGTCTCTACATAAGAAATTAAATCATTCAAATAATCCAGCATCTTTTAGCTTTTCTGGTATCCTTTAAACAGTTTTCAAATTAAGATATATCTAAGAATGTCTTAACACTCTAGAAAATGAGTCAATAAAAATGCTTAACAGGCTTATGGGCACAGCTATTGTCTAGTGAGTAAAACCCAGTTCTTTCCTTGAAGTACAAAGAATCCAGAAAGGAAATGTATATACATAACTTTCCCCCTTAAAATGAACAAAATCTAAAATTAAAGTTACAACATGAAAAATATCATAAGAAATGTAAAGTGTTGGGTAAAAGGCAGAATGATTTAAAAGAAGAAGAGCTCAGCTAGTGATGAGTATATTTGTTTGTTCTATATCTGGGTCAAAAATGTTACGATAACTAATAACTTAAAATAAAAAATAATAACTTAAAAAAACAGGTAACAATTATATATTTATTCCTTAAAGAGTTTTTCTTGTTTTCATATTAGCACATTAATGATACTGTTATAAAAATATTTTTTACATAGTTTGGATTCTCTCCATTGTAATAATCTAAAGGATTAAAAAACTAAGCATTACTGTATGTTGTACCAAAATTCAAATATTGCACATCAAATATGTCTTAGAAAGGTAATTTGAAGTAAATGTACAAGATAAAAGTATTATTTTAAATTTGTTTTCCTTGAAAATATTTTAAATTATTAAAATTGAAGAGATAAATGTGAAGCATATTTTAAGAATATTAAGCAACTGAGAATTGAAATGTGTCAGTTTTTGAGATTTCATGAAGTCTCTTCCAGTGTTTTAGATGCATAAAATCATCTCCCTCCTCGTGTTCAACATCCATTTAAGCACCAATATAAATAAATCACACCATATTTCTTACATGTTTCATTTCAACATACACACACATGCAAAAATTAACTGAAGTGAGTTGTTTCATGTTGAATGTTAACAAAATGCTCCACAGACACCATATACAACTGTTGCAGAAACTGCTCTAATTAGTAAATGCCTTTGGAGCCATTTGTTTCTGTACAACTTGGAAATGACACTTCATTATGTAAGAATTTATTGCATTTATGCTATCTGAGAGGAAGTTTTGACAAGTTAATTAATTTGTCTTTTATCTAAAAGCCTTTGCTGCAGCTCCAATCCTCCCTGCTCTCCAAACCAGTGTTCAATTTCGCTGTCTCCAGTGGCACAGCCAGTGTTGGAATAGAGGAAACTTTGCGGTGTTGGAATAGAGGAAACTTTCCTCAGAGATCTAGGGCAAAAGGTGTGGAGAAGCAATTCCCTGTGTCTTGAATTGTGTTAACTATGAGAGTGGATGTTGAGGGTTGTGTGGCATGCCAAGTGAGGACCCCAACTTACCGTCAGCCCAGGGGTGTTCAGTAAATGCAGTCTTCATGTTTGGAATATACAAGATCCCTTGTGGTAGTCCTCTTTTCTGGGTCTAAGAGTGTTAATAACACAAATAGATCATGGGAAATGTCCTTTTAATCAAGCCCTATGTGATTCAAGAGCCTATTCTACAGCATTCTTGACCAGCTCTCAGTTGGGTGCATGAGCATTCTGGATTTGAGTATGAAGGAGATGAAGGGAGAACCTTTAACTTCCTGTGCAAGTGATATAAAAATAGGACACCATAGCCTTCTTCAAAAATGAAGGGCTAGTATCTACAAATGAATGTTCTGTCTACAAATATGTTTTTCAACGTCTCTGTTTCCTGAGTTCATTAAAAAGAAAAAGACTTCCTACTTTAAGATTGTAATTTAGCCAAGAAGCTACTTAAAATAAATAAATAAATAAAAAGATTCTTATTTCCTTAAGTAAAAATGACTCTTGGAGTCAACTTAAGAAAACAGCACAGAAAATCTCAGAACTGGTTGCTGACCTCTGAGGGACCCTGTCATCACTCTCTGAGAACAAAAGAAAGCCTTCTCTATTGCTGCAACATTCTTTTGTGTAACACACTGTGTTGTATATGAAGACCACAGTATGAAAACACTTCTGCCACTAAAGAGACTAAGCATGAGTTTTAAGTGCAAAGGAAGGAATTGAATTGAAAGTAACTGTTGGTGGTTCCTCTAGGCAGTTTTCAGAGGCTTAACACTTTTTACCATTTTGCAGTTGCATGTCCAGGAAAAAAGAAGAGTGCCTTAACATTCCTTTACTTTCCTTATCCCTCCAATACTTGTGTATAGCACTGTGAGCGAGCCAAAGTGCACACATTTTCCTCATGATAATACGTACCATGAAACCATCATGACAGATCATTTTTATGGGATGTGTGAGGGACTGTCCCTAACCCCATGATTCTCCTCTACCCTAAATTTTATCCTATTTAAAATATTTCAAGAGTGCCTTTGTTTTCACCAAATTCTTAAGCATAATGATCTGAATTCAGCTAAGGAATCTATCAATAGCTCGGTTTCTCAAAACAAACAAAAATACTCACCTGCAGCTCTTTCCATGCTCCTGGCCACTTCTCATCTTAACTGGGGTGAGGTTTTAAAAGAATGATGTGATCCCATTATGTCTTCCAGCTTAGGCTCCAGTACTCGAATTTCTGTGCAATGTGCATGAATTCTACTGTGGACAGTTTGCCTTGCTGTCGATGCACCTGCAAATGCCCATGGGATGCAGAAGTTTTGCCTTTTCCTCTACCTTCCTCAAGGGTCAATGAGTTCATGGAAAGTTTTACAAGAATGAAACTTTTCATATTGTCTGTTCTAACACTGTCATATCTTGATAACAGATCTGGAGATAGAGACCAGAGAGGTTAAGTATGTACAGAAAATGTTTTAGACTAGGACCGCTTATGAAAAGGAAATGTCATAGATGAGACTATACAAAAGGTGAAATGAAGACTAGAGATTCCTCCCAGCCCTTTTAGAGCTTCTCTTACTCCAGACTACACCTTTTCTCTGTCCGCCAAGTGCCCAAGGTTTTCACATTATTCTCCAAACTATATGGAATCCACAAGAGACTGTGTTCCCTCTGTCTTTTTTAGATATACTCTTTAAGATAATTTTCTTTCTGCCTCTCTTATATGCTAATTAAAATTTATCTATGATATATTCCACAATATCCCAAACCCCAGGTAACTAGGAGGTACTATACTACTCAGGTAAACATAGGTCCTGATTTAAATATGTACATAAATGCAAATGACGAGTTGAGGATCTTGAAAACCCTTTGAAGAGCTTTAGCACAAAAATAACAATTGTAATTAATCAAAACCTCACTAATTGGCATAAAGATATAAAAGTATAGTCCTAATAACATGCATTTTTGAACATGAACATTATTGTTTATTAATTTATGTATACTTAATTGGAGAATCAATTTAATGCTTCTTCATAATTACTTTTACTTTAAGTTAGGTGGGATATCATACAGGGAAAGCTACTCAAACACAAACGGACCCAATTATAATTTCCACTTAAGATTCTGAAGCCAATGCAGATCAGTCAGGCTAAGCCTCTCCTGAGCAAGCTGCCTCACCAGTCAGTTGCTGTCTGGATGAACCCCATGTTACAAAGAGGATCTCTAACTTGGAGAGAATGCATCCCATATGGTCAGACCACTACACACTGTTGTGGTTGTTTACCTAAGGGTGCTGACCTCTATAGATGCTGTGGTAGAAACAGCATTAACTCTTGACTATAGCTGTTAGGACGTTGACCTTTAAGTCTTTTTTTTTTTGTTTAAGATTTATTTATTTATGCATACAAGAGCTGGGGTACAGGCCAGAGGTGTGGAGGGTGAGAGGACTCACCAGAGACAGAGTGGGGAGCAGAACAGGCAGACTGACTGAAACACACTGCTGAGGGGAGCAGCGGGTGAGGCAGGAGAGTCTGCTGTGCCCTGTGGGTCAGCTCCTCGGTCAGAGTCAAACTTGTCCTGCAGTGGCTGTGCTTGCTTCATAGTGCGGTGCTTAATGCCTTGTGCCACCAGGGAGGCCCCACCCTTGAAGTCTTAACTTCCCTCCCTACAAAGTGATCCTTTGAGCTTGTTGTTACCAATACCTAGTGTGCTGGCATTTCATTTTGAAGAGAATAAACTGCACTATAAAGATGCAAAACTCACTGAAGATATTTGTGTCAGTTGAGGTTAAAGCCTTCATTGCATCCCCACATTATGGAATCTGGTTTTTAACTGTTTATAACAAGGTGTTTAGTTTTCTGTGAACTTTTAGAATTCACTTCTCTTTTAAACACAATCATAGGCCTCAGTGAGTAGAGAAAATGATAGAAGGATTAGAGTTGTTTCTTCTATGACTTGCCAAGAGTGGAAATTTTGCAGAAATGGAAAGGGAAACGTCTATCATGGCTTATGCTACATTCTACAGCTGAAAATCTGATTCTGGTCTAGTGTCTGAAAGATATCTCAAGTTTTAAGGAAAATCATCAAAGACTTTTCAACCCAATGTGAAAGCACATTTAAGGATTGTGTTATCTAATATTCAGGACCTCAATCCAAAGCCTCCTGTGCATTTGAAGATGCCTCATAAACTGGGGGTTAAGAGCAGTGGGGGTGGGAGAAGGGTGGTAAAGAAGAGCAACAAAATTTAAATGTCTGCACACATCTACTTCTTAAAAAAAAAAAAGATTATTTATGCATACAAGAAGTGGAGTATTGGCCAGAGATATTATGTAGGGGGAGAGGATTCACCAGAGACAGCGTGGGGAACAGAACAAGCAGATTGACTGAAATGCACTGTTGAGGGGAGCAGTGGGTAAACAGGAGAGGTCTGCTGCACCATGTGGGTCAGCTCCCTAGTTGGGAATTGAACTTGTGCTGCAGTGGCTACAGATAGATTCATAGTGCTGTACCTTAACCTCTCGAGCCAGTAGAGAGGCCCTGCACACAGCCACTTCTTAAGGGAAAAATTAAGTGACAGAATTTCTCCAGGAAGCATGTATGACTCCATACTTTTTCTTGGTGTGACTCTTTATCCTGTGTCCCTCATAGAAGGGAAATACAGAAGAAGAAATATAGATTTTTACAAACTTTCAAGAGGTAAGCGTGTAATTTTGAACCCACTTGACCAAAGGTGAAGACTATACTGCATAGTAAGTTCCCACCTTAGAAGAAACTATCCTTGAGGCCCTAAAATGTTGCACACACTTAAGTGCTGATTCAATGATAGTCTCTGTAATTAGCTGTGTGATCTACATAATCTGATTCAGATTGGTATTGTCTTTCCCACTTCTCAGATGAGAACATGGAGACTGAGAAACTTGCCATTGTGAATTTCGTAAATGAGTAAATTTCAGGGTCTGGGTTATTAACTCAGAACCGAATCCTACATATAGAACACATCACCTTTTTATATCCTTCCTTTTGCCATATAAACAAGAAAGAGTAAATATTGGGGAAAGAATGTACAAAAGTCTACTAAATGAGATTCCCAAAATGTAAATGAAAGATGTATGAGGTTAAGTTACAGTTCTGGTGCGTGAGAAAGACTGACAGGTTCTGGGTGAACTTGTGATTTGGGAGCCATTTGCTTGAGTCATTCTTTCCCCAACATATGTGCTCATCTAAACGTACTGGAGTATCCTCTACAGAGCCTCAACAAATAACACACTCTCTTCTCTCCTTTTCCATCACACATCTTTCTTAGAGCCAATACTTGTCTAAGATTTTACAACCCCAAGCTTAAAGAGGGCCTGACACTCACAAAGTGACTTGAACAGAGAAAGTTAGGGCAAAAATCAAGACTATAAGACAGTCTATTCACTCTACAACACCTAGAGAATCACCCTAAAATATGAATCTGATCATATCTTTTATTGCTTAAAACCTTCCTGTGACTTCCCTTTGCATTTCAAAATAAGCTCAAATTTCTGGTATTCAGTAGGGTCCTTTGTGTGACCTTTGTGTGACCCTTCTTCCTTATCTTATGCCCTACTCTCCCATTCCCAGTGTAGTCCTGGCATATTGGTCCCTTGTTAGTTCCTCAAATTCATTAAACTCATCACCCCTCTGGGCCTTCTCACACGACTTCCTTTCTGTCTGGTTAGTTCACATGACCAAATTCATTCTCATCTTTTGAATTTGGAATCTAAATGTCCTCTGAGTGATGTTCCCTGACCAACTCTAATAATGAAAAACTACCACCTCCAATATCTGCTCCTATCCCAAATTCTGCTCATCTGTCCCATGGAAAGAAAGCATCGCCATTTGTAACTATAAATCTTCTCATCCACCAGTGTGTTATTTTCTTGAAGGCCAAGGACATGTCTATCATATACAACAAGATATACTTCATTCCAAACTCATTACCCAACACATATTAAGTGGTCTTTAGATATTTGTCATATAATGAATAGACTTGAGTGTTGTGACTATAACCTAGTACTCTTTCAATGGCTCTTTCTTTACAGCTTATCATTCCTGGCCCCTGACCCTTACCTCCTATTTGGGGTCATTCTATGCCTTAGTAGCATTGAACCACTAGAAACACAGAGGTTTCCTGATCTACAATTAGAAAATGGTTATGCCTAACTCAATGTGAATGCAAACCCTTTTATTTTCAAGAAGGCCACCTTTAAAAGGACTGTTAATGAAGGATAGGTTCTGTAGCTACCTACCAAAGAGGGATCTTTTTTTTTTTTTAATTTCTGCCACATAGATGCTTGCTCTGCCTACATGTAGAGTTGGTTGGGTCCAACACAAATTTGTAGAACCAGTTGTTCCCACATGAACACAACCAGGAGAATGTATACTTAGTCCAAGTGGGAGTAAATAGCTCAATATTAAAATTTGAGTTTTTAAATCCCTGCAGGTGTATATAGTAGTGACCCAGGCAGTGTCATGGACTCCTAGGGAAGAGAGTATGGGAGCCTGCTAAGAAATGTATTGCTTTTACTTCTTTTTGCACAAACTGAGAGACACTGAGTACAGTAAGATAGAAGCTGTTACTGCATCACTGTCAGTCACAGCAGGATGTAGCTGCGTTTATTGAAGTATAGATCTCCTTAGGTTTCATTATTGCAGGTATCTGCAGTAGTTAGGAGAATCAGGGATAAGAGCTTTATGAGCAGTTTGAGGAAGACCCTGTATTGGTCTACATGGAACAGTTACCCCTCATATCACAGACTTTATATTAATATAAAGAAGTTTGATTTCTGCTTTTACATTTGCTCTAAATTTACTCTAATAGATTGTGGAGTCTTTGGTTTGCCAAATAGAGTGTGAACGAAGAATCCAAACTCTGAGAGGGTATTTTCCCAGCCAACCTGGTTCACATTTCAAAATGCCTTAATGAGGAAGGTCTGGGAGTAAAAGTGAGAATCCAGTCACTCTATTTCATGCCATAGAGAAAAAAAAATCATATTAGGATGATTATGTTGTTGTTGTCGTTATTAAATCTAGAAGGTGTGGAAACCTTTCATAGAGTCTGAGAATATAAGAATAGTTCTGTGGGTGAGTGGGGATGCTGTGTTCTTACTGTTAACAAATATTTTCAGGTTGGAAAATAATTTAAAGGTAAATATAAAAGTACAAATGAATTTTTAAAAATAAATTTGAGGTGAAAAAAGTCTTGACAGATTACAGAAAAATTTTCACAGAAATAGAACACTATCAAACTTTTTTTTTGTCTATCTTGTCAATCTATTTATCCCTTCACCAATAACAGTGCCATTATAACTTTCTATTTTTTTAATATTATTATTTATTTATATATATTTGACATCAATTGTAATCCCCATGTATTCCCCATCACCATATCACCAGTGCACCATCACCTCAGTCCCCCGTGCTCCCGTCTGCCCTCTACCCTTCCCCTCTTCCCTCCCTTTGTCTTTTCATTTTTGGTTTTTGTGTCTTTATTGTTGTTGTTATTATTATTATTATTGTTCTTATTCCTTTCCTTGATCTTTATTTAGTTCCCTTATATTACTCCCAGGGGAGGAACCATCTGGTATTTTTCTTTTTCTTTTTTTTTACTTCACAAAGGTTTTCTTTGAACTCCTACATTACAAATTACAATTTCATATTTTTAGATTTTTAAGATAAAACAATTTCATGCATTTCTTTTTGTAGCATCATTGCACAGTTTTGTTCTTTTTTTTTTAATTATTATTATTAGTTATATTTGACATCATTTGTAGTCCCCAGGGAGTACCCACCACCATTTCACCCGTGCACCATCACCTCAGTCCCTTG
>JAGFMF010011747.1:4913607-4928118 GCA_019455555.1 Galemys pyrenaicus | reverse complement strand
GTTCTTCTGCCCATTTTTTGATTGGGTTTTTTACTTTATTTTTCTTGAGTCTTGTGAGTTCTTTGTATATCTTTGTGATCAGACCCTTGTCTGTTGTGAGAACACTATCAAACTTTTAATTGAAGATTACTGGGGAACTGGGAAAGTTATTTGCAATATATACAAAAGTTTAATATTTTCGGTAATAATGAGACTAATAAAACACAGCTATGTATGATTATTATGTGCCACATTTTGTAATACATGTATTATATTTAATCATTTACTCACGAGGCTATTGTGCACACGACTTAGATTCATTTTACAGATGAAGAAACCGAGGCTCCAAAAGTTAAATTGCTTATCTAAGGCATGTAGTTTATAAGTGTGAGAAGTGGGATCTAAAGAGCATTTACAAATAAACAAGAAAATTAAACAACCCATTAGAGAAATGGGAGCAAGCAAAGCTTCCTTTAAAAGACTACAGACATGAACAAAAGACTATGGAACTTTTATCTTTATCTAACAAGAGGGTGGATTTTCTCTTCAGAAAACACCTTGATGTGCTTTTATAGTCTCAGAAAAAAATCCTCTCAGTTTACTCTAACTGAAAAGTTTCGGTATGAGATCAACATTGCTTTACATCTAAGTGAATAGAAAGTTAAGGTTTGTGGGGAGGCTGTAGATCTGTGCCATAGAGAAGGGCCCCAGGAGGGAGAAAGAGGTATGATAGGGGTTGAGCATCTGGGTGTCTACCCTCCGTGGGCCTGGACAAACCTGGGGCAGTGCAATCTCACACTTTCTTTGGCCATTTTATGTCATAGTCCCTGTTACCTCCAAATTTCCTTAAACACATACAACCTAAAACACACATTAACTCTGTGCTTGGAACTCAAAAAGAGAAGTCACCTTCAGTGTTGGGGACAGTGGTGCTGAATAGGAGACAGTCACAGGGGGTGAGCCAGTGAACGAGACTGACCCTACCATGTACTCAGTTCTCAGATTTCATAGATGTGAGGAGAGAGATTAGCCAGTGGGAGAGAATTTCAGAAGCTTGGTGGTGCCTGTCAAGTCTATGTGGGCATAGCACATGCACAACTAATTCTTAGAAAAGTAGAGACAGCAGCCCACATAGAAGAAACCTGGGTTACATCATAGCTTATAAAGAAATACAAAGTTTTAAATGAGGAATTTTCATAGATTAGACTGGAGAGTTTTAAAAATATTGATAACCAAATTTTTAGCGAAACATACTATTGGCTGTGATGTGATTCCTGAACTGGGAATCCAGCCTTAGGTGACTGGAACCTCTCGTTGATTTGACTGAGAACAACATCTTCTCTTTACTCTCATGCCAACCAAATACCGTCATTTTTGTTCATATCTTAAAAAAAGTACAAGAAGTACCAGATTAGTACAGATTAGTATAGTTATATTAGAGTGGGTGGTCATTACAGATCAACAATCTAAACAACCTATAATTTAGCTTGATAATTCTTTTCTTTTTCACATGGATTTAATTTGACAGTCTCTAAAATAAACTGACCTCAATTAAAGAATTCACACATCATTTAAAAATAATATTTAGTGTAATAGTTGTTCTTTGATATATAATTTTTCAAAGGAATATGTAATTTTAAAACAAAAAAATTCAAGGAAATAATGTATACAATAGATATTTTAGTCATCTTCGAGAACACTTAATATAACCCAAACTTTCATGTTATTAATTTTTCTCAAGGAAAAATTTTTTAGTTCATTTTGGCTTATAATACTGTATGTGATTTAGGAGACTAGATTCAAACCTCCTCAGATTTTTTTTTTTTTCTTAAATGCATACAGCAGTGAGGTAAAGGCCAGAGGTGTGGGGGCAGGGGAAGGTGGAAATGTGAGACAGGGTCACTAGAGACAGTGGGGAACAAAACAGGCAGATCTACTGAAATACACTGCTGAAGGGAGCAGAGGGTCAGGCAGGAGAGGTCTGCTGTGCCATGTGGGTCCCGGCAGGGATCAAACTTGTGCTGCAATGGCTGCTGATAGCTTCATAGACTTAACCCCTTATGCCACCAGGGAGGCCCCCTCCTCAGATGTTCTGTAGTACCACATCACACCCAACACTAAAGCACCCTTGTCCCCTTAACATAGACCACTGGGCCTCCTCCCTGCTTTCTTCCCACCCTCTCTTTCCCCCTCCAGTAGCCCCAGTTCTGCAGCTATATCTCTAAGGTTTATTCCAGTTTAGTTTTTTCACATCTATGTTCCACATATAAGTAAAAAAATCCAGTTTGTTTTTCTCCTTCTGACTTATTTCACTTAACATAATTTTTACCAGTCTATCCATTTTGTTGCAAATGGCAAGATCTCATCCTTTTTAAATATCTAAGGAGTATTCCCCCATGTATATGCACCGCATCTTAATACAATCATCTGTTGTTGGCCACTTAGGTTTCCATAGCTTGATTATTGTAAATAGTGCTGCAGTGAACATAGAAGTGCAGATAACCCTTTAAATTAGTGGTTTGTTGGATAAATACCAATGAGTAGAATTGCTGGATCATATGATCAATTTCTCTCTCTCATAGAGACAAAGGTATTATACATATTTAGGAACCTCCATATTGCTTTACACAGGGGTTCAACCAGACTACACTGGCACCAACAACGTGCAGGTGTTCCTTTTTCCCACACCCTTGCCAACATTTGTTAATTTCTGGGTTTTTTTGTTTTGTTTTTTTTCTAAATATATATGTGGTTCCTTCCATGGAAGTGAGGTAGTTTGATATTGTGGCTTTGATTTGCATTTCCATGATGATAACACTTTCAGATTCTATTTCTATAAATCCAGATAAATTTACTGAGAAACACACAAAGATTTGTGTTCGAAATGTTTATTTCACCACTGATTGTAAACATACTATAAAAGTAAATTTGGCATTAGCCCACTCTATTGATAGACGTTGATTGGGGACTGTACAATGTAATAGTACACATCCTTTGAAAATGTGAAGGCAGCCTATGTATACTGACCCACTGCTGCATACAGTAATGTAGAAGCAAAAGTAATGTAGTAGCAAAACAGCAGTATAATATTTATGGCACACATTACTGAAAGTTAAAGTAAAAGCATTGGGGATTAATCAAAGAGAACTTATAATTATTTTCCATTTTGGAAAGAAAAGATATCTTAGGATATCAAAAAAGTAATAGATATCAAAAGCAATTTCAACAGGGTGAAATACTAGAATAAATGTCTTGTGTATTCTAGGTAAATAATAGATATTGCCTTTCATATTGGTGCCTGGTCTAGATTTGTCTAAGTGTATAGCTGGTAACATTCACAAACAAGTGGTGGAAGACAGACAGACTAAAGACAGACTAATGGCATCCTCTAAAGAAATTATATAGTCACCCAGGGATTAAGTGCAGTGTTATTGTTTTGGAAATGAGAATGCTAGGCATAAGCATACCTCATTATTTCTAACTAAATTAGAGAAATCTTCAGAATTAGCTTTGAGAATTGCTAACTTAGCATCTTCCAAGAATTCTATTCATCTTCTAGTATTTTTCTCCTTTCATAGGACTAAAGAATTCATTTAGTAAGACTGTTGAACAGATTTTTATCAGGCTTATCTTGTGGATCCGCCAACATTCAAGTATATATATTGCACACATATAACTAACAAGTTGGCCTTCTCTCTTCTTCTGCCAAGACCCAAAACACTGACAACAAAGACATAAAATGTGATGAAAACAAAGACATAAGTTATTTGGAGTCTGAAATGGCAGCCAGTTTTCTGGTTTAGGAATTAAACTTGCCTCATCTTATCCTTAGCTATTAGTAGAACACTTCTATGCAAATTTATTGAATCTCTTTTATATACAAAGTATTCTTGATTGTTTCAGGAAATACACAAATAAGTATATATAAATGGGGTAGAAAGGGGTATAAACAATAGGGAAGAACAGATATGACATACAAGCCCCAAAATTCCACACTACAGCTGTCATACTTAAAAAAAAAAAATAGGGCTCTTTCTTTACTCTAAGTATTGTCATCTCCTGCAGGAAACCTATTTTTAGCAAGTACCAAAGAATGGGTGTGTCAGTTGGAGGATGAAGTGGCTGAAGTAAGGCTTCAAACTTGGTAATTTGAGGTACAGTGTATTCTTTTGACTTCACACCATTTTTTCAAGTTGATCATTTTCACTTGTGTAAAATACTTAAGCAATTCAAACTTGGATTTTCTGCTAGGAAGAGTAAAAATCCGTATTTTATTTCTAAGGTAGGGTCTTGATTCAAAAGGGAGCTGACATGATCACTGCTTGGAAATTTGGCCTGATTTGCATGTTATTTCCCTCTTCTTCTCCATGAGAATCAGTCTATGTGCTGACTTTGGTGGCAGTGAACTTGTCCTGTTGGCTTTGGGAACAATGACTGCCTAAGACCTATTAAGCATACTCTGTTTTACTGTAAGCCAGTGAGACCAGCACTTTCCATTAGTATCTGTTATCTAATAAATGTGCTCTTAAGTTAAAACAATTAACTATACCAAAGCAAATAAAACCAGTTACATTTTGAAAAATATCCAGGCCTAGTAGATCCTGATTTAAACATGTACTTTGAACCAGCTTAATTCTGTATAGAAAAGCAGAATAGCCCATGTCCAAATCTTCCTGATTTGGATCCTTATACATAATGTTATTATAGCATTTGGGAATAATAAGAATCGATTATATCATGATTGCTGTGAAGTGATTAAAATGTTAGAAGTTACCTCTTTCTCATTAACTTGTGTCAAATTATACAATATACCCTCTTTCTGCTTTTTTATTTTTTTATTTTAAATGTAACTTATAGTTGTGATTTTTGAGATATTTGTGCCAATATGACCATCTTAAGACTATTACCTGAGGATGTCCATATCACTCAAGTATAAGGCTACTGCAGCTTCCTCAACAAGCAATTGAGACTGCATTTTAACAAAATCTGCATAACTGCTAAAACTGTATGTAAAATGTAGTGTGTTTTCTGGGAAAAGGTCCATAAGTTTCATAACATATTCTCAAGTTCCTGTGACAAAATTAAATTTAAAAAAAGCAAACATACAAACAAAAGCTGTTATCTAGAACACAATTAGAACTAGTCCTAATGGAGATTCTATCACACAACTGTGTGCAAATATGGTAAATAGTGGCTGATTGAATTAGAATAAACATATAAATATTAACATAAAACATTGCCTCTCTTGAATTCCTTAAATTATATATATGTCTGTTTATATATACACATATATACTTATATATAATATTGCTTCTCTTTTTTGAATTCTATAAATCTAAAGCTAGATTAACTATCTTTGCTCTTCAGAGGTTAAGTCACTAGGGTTTATGAGAAGAAAAGCCAGAAAAAATGAACTTCCTCTCACTCCTTTAGATCTGCTGTACAAATTTTAATATTTGTTAAACCCCCCAGGGCCTACAGTGAAGCAATATATAAGTATAAAAATACGATACAGAAGAAAGCTGCCTCATATGCTATTGCAGTCACATATATACAACCTTTTTTCTATCTTCAAGAGTGAAACACATACAACCATTTAAGGTACACTTAATTTGCATAGAGAAATGAGAATTTTAAGATGTTTCCATGAGAAGCTGAAAATAGAGTTCAGGCTCCTTTCTCCATTACAGCTAAAATCAAAATGGCAAATGAATAAATTCTCTTTTCCTAAAGTATCCCATCTTGGGGGATGAAAAAATATTTGCAGGAATATTTTTTAAAACAATATAATTTAGATTATTTTTAATTAAGGGAACTACAAACTCCTTGAAATATCAGAACAATACACCACAATTACTCCAAAATGGCTCTTTATCTGTTTAATCAGAGAGATTTTTCTTATTGAAACTAGCTTGTTTTCTTTCTCCTAATGTCAACTCCCACCTTGCATCTTATCAGCTGCCAGCGACTTTAGAGATCCACCACCAGAGCATCTATGTGTCCTTCTTCCTTATCATAAGGTTACGTCCAGGTCCCTATGTCAATGTCACCTAGCCCATTGCCATAGATTCCTGTTTGTTTTCCTGTCTCTATACCTTTCTTTTAAAGAAACTGTTTTACTGATTAACAGTCATAAAGTCCAGAAAGAATTATGTTCCTTCCTTCCCCTCCCCTCAAAATCTAATGGCTCTTGGTAAGCAATTAGCATTCACACTTGACTTGGCCTTCAATACCTTACTGCACAATCTCCCTGACTCTGATATTAACCAGCCCTTTCAGTTTTATATCTTTGGGGTATTTGAAGTGTACATTTTTCCATATCAAAACCCAATTTAGGGCCTACCTGGTAGCATAGAGGTTAAAGTCTCAGCATTAATCAAGCTATAGGCAGCTACTGAAGCATGAGTTCCATACCCCACCAGGGAGCTGATCCACATGGAGCAGCAGAGCTCTCCGGTCTCACCCCAGCTCTCCTTAGCAGTGTATTTCAATAGATCCTCCTGTTCTGCTCAACATTCTGTCTTGGTGAATCCTCTCACCGCCCCCCCCCCTTACCTCTGGCCTGCACCTCTGTTCTTATAGGCATAAAGAAAAATAAATCATTTTTTAAAAAAGGCAAAAACCCTGTCTACATTGAAAAAATATCTTTAATATATATTTGGTCCATACCAGGTAAAAACAATCTCTTCCATCTTTTACCTTCAATAGCAGAACTTCCATAAAGTATTGCTATTTCAGGTACTATCTCGTACAAAAGGGTCATTTACCAGGGTTGTATTTGGGCCGGTGATCTCAAGTCCATTCTGAGGAAGTAACATTTAAAGCCATACCCTGTAGCAGGGTTTTTCTCAATTCCAACAACTTTTTAAGCATCTGAACGAGATGAAGCACAGATGACAAAAAAGAATAAAAGCTAAATTGAACTTCATCAAAATGTAAAACTTTTATGCTTCAAAGAATACCACAGAGAAAGTGTAAAAGCAATTATGTCACAGAACAGGAGAAAACGTTTGCAAATCATATATCTGATAAATGAATTATATCTAGAATAAATGAAGTATGTTTAGAACTCATCAATTAAAAAACAGCCCAATTAAAAAATGATCACAGTCTTTGAACAGAATTTCTCCAAAGAAGATATACAAATTGCCAATAAACAATGAAATGATGCACAAAATTATTAGCTATCAGGGAAATGCAAATCACAATGAGAAACCACTTCATACTCAACAGGCTAAATAGAAAGGATAAGAACCATTGACAAAAATGTGTAGAATTGGAAATCCATATCTGACTAGTCAGAATGTAAAATGATGCAACCTCTTCAAAAACTGTCTGACAGTTACTCATAATATTTAGCATAGAGATTTACCATATAAGCCACCAATTCTATTTCTAAGTGTATATTCAAAAGAATTGAAGACTTATGCCTACACTACAAGCTATATGTGAATGTCCACAGCAGTGTTATTTACAACACCCAAAAAGTAAAAGGAACTCGTATCTCTATTACCTGAAGAACAAATAAACAAAATGCAGTGCAGCCATACCACAGGATGTTAATCTACAACATAAAGGAGGAAGGTAACGATGGATGCTATGACTGGGGTGAACCTTACAAACATTATTCCAAGTGAAAGAAGCCAGCTATAAAAGGCAACATATTATTCAGTTACATTTACATCACATGCCCATAGCAGAAAATGTATATAAAAACAAGAAGTAGATGTGGGAGTGCCAGGGACTGAGGGATGGAGGGAGATGGGGAATATCTGCTACTGGGTATGAGGAAACTCTTGGGAGTAGTGAATGTGTTTTTAAATTACATAGTGGTGATAGTTGCAAAACTTTGTGAATATGTTTATAATCACTGAGTTGTATGAGTCAAAAGATGAAATTTTAAGTGAATTTATATCAGTACAACTTTATGTAAAAATGGCTTGGGGAACAAAGTATAAATTTAAAAAGCAAACATGGAGGACAGGAAGAAAACTGTGTAAAGAACAATGCAGCCCAGGTCCCTCAGTAACCTCAAAGCACTATGTTCGGGAAAATGATAGAAATTCTGATAGAAAACCTGGGTAACCTGAAAAAAAAATCTGCGATTCTTTGGGCTGATCTACTGTGCCGTCATATCCTGCAGGCAGTTGTTCTACTTCAAATGCCTTAACCTTTTGTTCTCTGCCACAACTGACCTTAGAGACCTATATACTGAGATTTTCCAACTTCTGGCCTTTGACTATAAACCTCCCTCTAACTGCAGAATTTCCTCTATTTTATAAGCCATATATGAGTCACTCAGCTCTCGCTCAGCTTTTGCTCAGCCAAGCAACTCTGACGAGAACAAGGTACACAGAACAGAGAAAGGATGTGGAAAGGAAAGCTGACATCCCTGAACTGGATGGAGACTTTATTAGCCACCATGTTTCAGTCATTCTGGTATACCCTTTGTTCCTCTTCAGGGGACTGAGGGGGAGTCTTTGAAAGGACACAAAACAAAGACCATCAAGAAAGAAGATTTATGGCCCTAAGGGGATGGTCAGCAGATCCACATGCTGTCTGTCTCTCCCTGTTCTCTCAAATTACAGAGACAGAATAAACGCCCCTGGAGGCATAAGGTGAAGTAATAAGTGGGGTCATGATTCCAAGGTGAGGAGGATCCCAATATTCACCAAGAAGCCAGTGCAACCATAATCATCAGCCAAACCTGGGGAAAAAAGTAGATAATTAAATCATTAGCCTAGTAAGCAAAATTATCAGAATGGTAGAATGAGCTGTCAGTGATCTCTCTTCCAATCCCAAATTGTTTGTTATGATTAATGTGTGTATGCACTTATTAGTAATATAGATGTAGTTGTAATCCAGAATAATGCTTACACATGAAAAGCACCATCCTCAAATTAAAATTTGTGAAGTAAACTTTATTATTATTTTTTAAAGATTCTATTTATATATGTATTCAACAGCTGGGTACAGGCCAGAGTCATGAGTGGTGAGAGGATTCACCAGAGACAGAGTGGGGAGCAGAACAGGCAGATTGACTGAAGCACACTGCTGAGGGGAGCAGTGGGCGCTGCAGGAGATATCTGCTGCGCCATGTGGGTCACACCCCTGGCTGGTGGCAGGGATCGAAGTGCTGCAGTGCCTGTGGTTTGCTTCATAGAGCATTGCTTCACCCACTGTGCCACCAGGGAGGTCTGAAGTAAACTTTAATGGTAGAAATCATGTAGAATCTAAATCACAGGATCCCAAGAACCCATAACCCAAAGGCCCCAAAAGAAAAGGCAGCCAAGCTGATGCCAAGGATTCTGGGTGCACTCTTGACTCACTTCGCAAAAGAATAACATTGACACCCTGAAGTAACTGACACTGTAAATAGGGAACTGAGGTTAGAGTACCTCGGTCTATTGAGTGAACCCTGAGATCCCTGCTGCTTAAGGTTGAAGTCTAACTGTGCAAGCCAGAGCTGGAGGTAAAGGAGGACAATGCCTGTTGATACCTGGAGATTTGAGTGGGCAGGATTTTCTATCACTTGCTGATGTTCTGCATAGCCCTGTCACACCAGTAAGTCATTTGTAGTTCCCAGAAAGTGTCCTTCTCTGTTAGATTACCATGACTGTACATGCCCCATTGAATTCTACCCCAAGGTATCTGGCAGAATATTACTCTGTAAATAGATCAATAAAAGTCCAGTAACTATAACTATGTCTGGTCCATAAAAGGCACGCAAGAAATCTTTGTTATTTTACTATTGTGATTATCAGCTATTATCACTAACAGTTAAACCTCAGTTCAGGAATCACATCAGAAAATCATTCTTTGGGGTGGTTAGAACCTTCTAAAACACCTTCATTTTCCTCTGGGAGAAATGGTTCTGCCCCTCTAGTGTAGTTGTGAGAAGAGGGATTTTTAAGTCACTAATCTTCATATATTCAACATCTAGGTCACATGCTAGCTCATAATAGGTGTTAAATAGTTTTATTTATTTTTTATTTATTTTAATATTAAAAATATTTTCACTGAGTAAACAAATAAATATGACTGTAAAAGTAGCCATTTCCTTCAGATAATCTACAAGGTATATGCCTGCCAGCAGATAATTGAACATTAATTATTGTGCCCCAGTGATTGAAAATCAGCATCGGTGTGCACTGAATTGCCTTTGACATGGGGCAATGTTTTTGTTTTTTTAATATCTGTTTTCAAACATTTTTTATATTCAGAGAACTACCCTGGAAGAGATAAAGGTGATCATTTTGTCAACACATCATTACATGTCACATTGCTGTGATCATAGTTTTCGAGAGGAGTGACTGAAAACTTCATCCAGAGAACCCTTTTTTGTCCAGCAAGGCTGAATCTGAAGGACATGATCCTAAAACCTTTGACTTCCTCTTCATCAGTGGCCACAGAAAATGTGATAATTAATGGTCTGTGTAGTTTTGCCTAGGCTACAGTATCCGGGTTCTTGGCCCTCCATTTTCTAGATGTGTCAGTGATGATATCATTAGATGAAATTAACATTGACATCAATAGACTTAGCATCTCCCCTCCACTATGTGGGTGAGCCCTATCTAATCAGTTGAAGTTCTTAATAGAAAAAAACTGACTTCCTCCAAGAAGAGGAATTCTGCTGCCAGAATACAACATCCACTCTTTCCTAGATCTCAGTCTACCTTTTAGATTTATTTTTTACATTTATTACACTTTTTTCTGGCTATCCTTAGAGACAGGCTTGTTAGGAAAAGGAAAAAGGGAAAAAAGAGAGGCACTTGCGTAGACACAGATGAGAAGCGAGCTGCTGCTGCTGCTTTGCAAAGGGAAATGGTTTGTGAAAAGAAGCATCTGTCTAGTCCCAAGTGGGCAGGAGATCTGACTCTGCAGATTTTAGACTCGCCAGACTTACAACTGGGTAAGCAAGCCAGTTCCTTAAAATCACTCAATCTCTCTCAGATACACTGAGAGATGATAGGTAAGTAGGTAGATTGCTAGCTAACTAGATGACTGACAGATGGACAGACAGACAAATATAGAGAGTTTACTACTCCTTCTTGGCCACCTCATTTGTAGACATGGTTGGGCCATAGAGAGTCTAACCCACTAGCACTGAGACCCTTCATTCCCCTAGCTGAGGCCTTGTGGTGGTAATTACCTCCCCCACCCCCATCAGAGACCTCAGAAGTACATTTCAGCAGATAGAGGGGAGGGGAGCAAGTGAGTTCATGGGGTGCTGGGCAGGCATTGGCAGAGCCAAGGTGTCTCTAAGCAGAACATCCCGATAATCAAGAAGAAACATGGTAATAAACAGAACATCATTCAGTGTAGCAATACCAATACTTTAAGAAATACTCCCTGAGGGAATGCCATTGGTTCTCTTTATTTTTGTTGTTTATGGCTCCACATTTTCCAAACTCTGCTGGTTTTGTTTCTCTGGAGAACCCTGACTTATTTGGTTAAGAAGGACTCAGAGGCTGCAGCTAACTCCAAAGTGAAATGATAGACTAAAGCTTTAATTCCTACCTCCTATCAATTGAATGTGGGTTTCCCCTGGTCAAATTTTTGAAGTAAATATCATTTGTCTTAAATCACACTCTACCTAGTATGTCCTCTTCTAGCCTATATCATCATCTTCACACTGAGAACACCCTGTCATGGGACCATGCAGAAATTTCAATGTCACCAGGCTGCCACTCTCCTATGCAGCAGGCAGCAGCTTAGAAACTGCTGAACTCACTTCGTAGGCATTGATGTGAACGCTGGGAAACCATTCTGGACTATTTACTTTTTGTTGTTTTCCTTACATTGGGAACACACCTGACTGTATCACTCTTGGGATTTCAGCACTTGTGAAAGTGAAGGGGGCAACATGGGACAGAATGACTTTGGAGTCCCTCAAGTCATGCAAGGCCATGGCTAAACATGCAATTAGTTGTGTTGACCCTGAGAAGGCTATGCTGTGAGGATGTTGTCTAAAACAAAATGGTGGGAACACACATGAATGGTTCGAATCGTTGAATCCACCTGAGCAACCTTACCTTTCTGCTGGGGGCGTTGTTATCACAGGTGATCCAGTGCAATCAGGGACTTTGTGGGGCGTCACAGTACTCATGTGCACCCCTGTGTACATCCTGTTCTCTCTGTCGGATCCTTCACCTCTGTCTCTTCCCAGTTGACATTCAGTTGAACAGATGCTGTGAACCATGGTTTGAGAAGTCTCTGCAGACATGGTTGTCGAGAGCTCCCTGCAGCACAGTTTGTAAGCCAGTGTAGCATTTGCAAATCTCTGTAATATTTGTCACCTTTGGGGAAACTCTGGTATAAATTTGTGGCATCTTACTATCAAAATTGAATAAATATAGGGGGCATATGGTATTGAAAGGACATAATTAATCATGCATTTTCAGTTTTAAAAATTGAAATGAGGCTGTGTTCATGATGGCAATTGATATTTTTCCTCTTCAGTGGTTAAAGGAACAACAAACATTAGGTTTTGTCAACTATTCAATTATGCTGTTTCAACTACTGTTATGAAACTCTCCCAGCAATGCATAGTTTTTGCTGGAATATAAGCCCAGGATTCTTTAGGCAAGTTCTACAATATAATATTCTGTGTTTCTATTGGACTCTTGATCAAGTGCAGCAACAGTCAAATAGTCCTAAATCATTCATCACTGACCATTACTCAGCAGCACTAAGTACATCTTTGTGTATGATACTGCAATTAGCACTATAAAAAGTTAAGAAAGGTGATTCCTACCTAATAGGAAGTTTAATTTAAGACATATGTCATTCAGGTGTTTGAATACATGGGTAGTATAAAATATGCTGTTTTTTGTTTTTGTTTTGTCTCACTAACACTCTATCTTTATCCAAATATATCTCTGTTTCTTGTGCAGGGATCTATTCTTAGTCTTCTCTTTGTCATCTTCCTCTGGCTTTACCACCAGCTTTAGGAGTGGAACTTGTGGCCCAGGGCTAAGCAAATTAGCATCGAGATTCTAGGATGAATTTACCAAAGTTGGCATTATCTTACAAGTCAAGAAAAGAGCTGAGTTTAGAAATGGAGAAAAGAAGTCCAGTCCTGACTTCTAGCTCTTAGTAACTTCTACTAAATAAGGATTTAGTGTCAGAAGTGATACTATTTGTCTTTTTAGACTCAGTCATAGAAAGGATATCTATCTCCTCTTTGGCTCTTTTTGAAATCACTAGGTCTGGAGGAATCCAGTATAATTCATGCAGACGCTCAGCTAGTCCTGCAGAGGGGCCCATGTGGGGTGGATACCAGCCTCATCAGCACCATCTTGACAGTCATTTACACGAGTCACTCTGGAAGCAGAACCTATATCCTAAACTCTCCAGGACTGCAGTCCCAGCCACACCCTGACTGCAAACTCTGAGAAATCCTATCACAATCACCCAGTAAAGTCACTCCAAAGTTTATACTCCACTTACATCTTGTTTAAGTTTATTGATTTTGTGTAGGGTAGTTATGGGTTGTTTGCTTATTTGCTATTTTTTTTTTTATACACACTAACAGACTTCACTTACACCAAATGAATCCTGACTGATACAGTACAATAAACAAATTCACCATTTCTCAGAGGTCACATTAGTTGTCTCCATCCCCACTGGACTTTGTATGACCAACAATTGCAGCACTAACAATGTCAAACTATTAGAGGAACAGTGAGGTGCAAACTCTGAGTCAGTGAATGATGTTCTGAATGAACTCTATCCCCATCTCCAATCTGATGGGATCTCTGGCACCAAGGCCCTGAACCTGACTTCCTGGGATGCTGAAACTCAGGGTAGAGTTAACCAGTGAGTTTGGCTCGCAACCAGAAATCACACCTGCTCTTGCTCTCTTGCTCCTCTAACTTTGATTTGTATCCTGGTGCCCTGAGTATCTCAGCTCAGATGGTGTTGCTGCTAGAAGTGTCAGTCAATCTCTCTCTGTCTCTGTCTCTGTCCCTCTCTCTCCTCTTCTTCCTCCTCCTCCTTCTAATTTCCCTTGAATATCAGCTTTTCATTTTTAAAAATTTCTCTCTGTGTGTCTGCTTTTGTGTTTTGCCTTGACTGCTAAAATAGTGGATAAGGACTCACAAGCCAGGTTGCCCCATTTTCCTCGAAGGTTTCCCTGTAATAAAGCATGAAAAGTTTGCAGGTAGCTACCTCTTACAACAACATTACAGATAAAATATGTACATGTTAAAAATGGAAATATAAAGAGAATAAAATAACTTTAAAATAGGGAAATTTTGTCTCCCTCTATATATATCTAGTAACCTATAAATCCATATAGGGAGAAATTAACAGAGTTGTTTATGTAAAAATTTAGAGCATGTAGGCCAAAGAAAATCCACAATTGAGCTCAAAAGACAATAGGAAAAATATGCAAACTTTGATAATAGAAGAATCAATTTTCTTTTTTTTAAAATTTTTTTAATTAAAATATTTTAAAATTTACATATACTTGCCATTAATTGTAATCCCCATGTATTCCCCATCACCATCTCACCAGTGCACCATCAC
>JAGFMF010011747.1:4822556-4913266 GCA_019455555.1 Galemys pyrenaicus | reverse complement strand
TCCATTCTTAGTAGATTGAGGAACCGCCATACTGCTTTCCATAATGGTTGGACCATCTTGCATTCCCACCAGCAGTGTAAGAGAGTTCCTTTTTCTCAATTTAAATAAAGTGAATTGACAAGAGAAATGAATAACTATCTAATAAACATGAAAAGAACTTATGTATTGCTAATAATCTAGAGAAGGAACATTTTTAAATGAGATACTTTTTTCAATTTCAAATTGTTGAAAAGGTGGCAAATCTTACCATCAGCAAGGGTATGAGGAACTAGGTATTTCTATCCTGTTAAGAATCACATGAATCAGTAAACATCTTTCCATTTTTTTTTTTTTCTCAAGCCAGTTTGAACTCGGTTTCTCTCACTTGCAATAGAATGTTTTCAAAACTCCCCATGTAGGATTTTTTTTCTCCACCTGACAACTTTTTCTATTTTTATTAAAATGAAAATATATATTATTGTTTTATGTCTATATACATATACACACACATAATTTCATTTTTTATTTATTTTTATTACAATGTTTGCATTCTTTTCTCAGGTGTAGTCCCCATAGAATTTCCACCACCAAGTCACCCATGCACCATCACCATAGTCCTTGTGCTCTTCCCAACCCTGTCTTGATACCAATTCCTCCCCCTCCCCTGCACAATGTCTCTGATTTATAGTTGTTTCTTTATCTCTGTTTTGTTTTGTTGTACACACACATAAATTCAATCCAAATATTTTAAATCTGAGTCAAAAGGAGAGTAGGGTAAAACTGATCTCCCTTATGCACAGTTCAGTTAGTAGGCTCAACCTCTTTCTGCTCTTACTTGCTTTACAGTAGTCCTGATAGCTCAGTTTCACCTAGTTTGTGATGAATTTCAAAATAGAGAACTCTAGACACACCTTGCTTACAGCAAATCCAAAATAAGAAAAAGCAAGTTGATATATGCACATCAAATCTGAGGACATTTTATTTTGCCAAATAGATGTCTTCCTTTTAGAAATTATTTATAGTATAATTGTTTTAGATACCATTTTCCTCTAGTAATGCTCTGACTTAATTCAGTTTATAAGTAGCTTTCCAGAAACATCCATACATGTCTGGATAGGCACTGATCACATGATGCAAGAGTTTTACCCCATTCTTGACTATTGCAATTAACATACTAGGGAAGAAGCAAGAGCAAGAATAAAGCCAAACAGGGTGGGACTAGCTTTCAGATGTCTTCTGAGTAAAATGAACCTTTAAAAATCACTTGAAACTCTTACTGCTTTTAGATGATTTATTTTAACCTTAAGTTGGTATAATTTCTGTCTTGTGGGGGGTGATTTTTTTTTTTATGTTTTTGTGCCATTGCAATCAAAAAAACTTTACAGAAATCAAATGTTAAAGAAAATGGCCTGATTGTATTGCTTGGTTGATTGAGTTCTCTGTATGTGGAGTCATAAATGCAGCCATCTCAGGACTAGAAAAATGTCAACTTATAAGACTGCATGAACTTGTGGAAAATTTAATTTCTGCTTGGATTTTATCGATCCTCTAATCACTATGCTAAGACATCTATCTGCTCTCCTGAACTATTAGGAGACCGTTATTTTAATATATCAATGAGATATTTTCATTTGGGAACACAACTATGAAAAATTGAAGAGTTTTGAAAAAACATAAATACCATATATATTCTAGCCAAAAAGTAGAGCCTATTTCCTGACTGAGGTAAAAATCAACACTAGAGCGTATGATATACTACAGTATACTATATCTATGGTGTTAAGAATAGGTGGTTGAAGTTATTGGTTCAAAGTAAGGTAGAGCATTGAGTTTTTTCTCTGAAGGTCTGAGGATGATGACAGGTGGAAAATACAATCTCAGCTATAGTATTTGTCAAGGATTTCCGCTGGAAGCCATTTGGACCCTGGACTATTATGAAGATAGTAAAGGGGATTCCAATTACAGAAGACAGCTAAAATGACTTAGGAAATTCTATTGGGCTCTACTTGAAAAAATAGGATAGAACTATAAGGGTACAATTCCATGCATACTTTGCCGAATTTAGGAGCAAAGGAAATTGGTTGTTCTGTGTGTGTGATGATTAATTTCATGTATTAACTTGACTGGTCAAGAGTTAATACATGAGGTGTCTAGAGTTTTTGTCAAACACTGCATTTTGGGTATGTCTGTGAGGGTGTTTTTGAGTGAGAATAACACTTGAATCAGTAGATTGAGTAATGCAAATTGCCCTCCTGAAACATAGTGAAAAGATACATATTTAAACAAACATTGGATCAGGTCACATGAAAATAGTAACAAAGTAATTGAATAAATGTGAAATCCATTTGTCAAATACCCAATAAGGTAAGCACTTGGGATATTTAACAATTTACTTGGATGATGGTATGCATTTTCTAATTTATTGGATGCTTACTTCTCTCATAAAGGTAAATTATATATCATCAATCTTTCTAGGAGGCTGTTGTCCTAGACTTAATTTAGTGATGATATTCTCAGATAATATACCTGCATGAGAAGTAGTATGCAATCTATATAGCAAAATAATCAGGGAAGAGTTGAAATATGCACCCCCATTTTCTGTTACAATTAGTGGAGTGCATTGTGGATTTTGGCAAAAAGAGACGGATTCAAACAAAAACAGAGTGCAACTTAAATTTGAATATCAGACACACTTGACACTAAATTTCTTCTACATGAGGGGGTTCCTTTATTTTCTTAGCTGTTTTATCTCTCAGTACCCTGCTGCCAGCCAACTTCTCCTGGTGTTTAACTGTCAGCCTTTCCCTCTTATGTTAGAGTTACCCCCAATCTCAGCCCCTGGGAACTATAGTACTGTTATTTTATTATGCATAACAATTCTTGACTCCCATTTATCCTAATACCTCTTATCCATTCTAGCCCTGGGCTTAACATTTACATAGCAAAAAGACCATTAAAGTGTTTCCCAAGAGTTCTTCCTCTAAGAGAAAATGCTGCCCTCTTTTTATCAATAGACTCTAATTACAAGTATCTGCTACTAGTGAGGACTGTAAGATCCCACCTCAAGGATCCTCCCAAAGATAACTACAAACTGGACAGAGCACCTGTGAGCCCTGGAGAACAAACAGAATCTAGAGGGGCCACCTGTTTTCATGAGAAACAAGACACTGAAAGAGTTTCACATCTGTCCTTCCTCTCCTCCTCCGTTTTCTGCTCTGCTCCCTCTTTTTTCTTCTTTTACCAGTTTTTAGCTGAGGGCAAGTGACAGGCAGAGTCAGGCAGTTCAGGTGCAGATCTTATAAAAAGTCCATAATCTTTCTGAGCACAGAGTTGAGCAACTACAATCTCTGAAAAAAAAAAAGGGATTAGGGGAGGAGGGAGCATTGAGTTGGTATATCAGAAAAAAGAGACCCAGAGAGAAGAAACTGCGAATTCTGTGTATAAACTTTCCTCAAATCACTGATACATGAACATTGTATACAAGGGGCTGACTTCAAGAAAAAAAGAACTGATAAAAGAACTGATAAAAAAACTGATTTGAAGTATTAATAAGCATCCAAAGGACAGTGTGCAGGTGAAAGCTACCAAAGTCAATTGCCTGTAAAAGTAAAGCAAACAAAACTATCAGTCATTGCAGAGAAACATGAAATCCAGAACCTCTAAACACAACTTGCATACTATGTGGGGTGCAACCCCACAATACTCGCTATAAGGAGATGTTACAGGGCAACCCCAATGTGAAATGAAGACGGAGTCCTCACCCGCACACTTAAAAGGGACTTACAATGAGACTCAACTGCTGGCACACACAAAATAAAGATTAAAAAGGCATGAATTTACAGAAGGGGAAATGAAGAAAGGAATGACTCAGAGAGAAAGAGAGAGATAAATTGGAAAATGTGCCTTACTGGGTCCACTGAGCTAGATCCCCAATAGCATGGTGAAAGCTGGGGAAAAACCAAGGCCCCCAAGGCACAAATGTCTGCTTATACCAAGTCTGGCTGCTTAACTCCACCCTCAGTTCCAAGCAACCCTCACTTTGGTGGTAATGACATTATGGGATTTGTAGCCTTGGTGTCTGGAATTTCTTTGGTCTGGGGAAGGGTTAGGGGGTCCATAAAACCTATTTGTGGAGTGTAGGATAAATGGAAAGTTGTCAGGCTTTTCTGCCCTCCCACCACACCTGCGGTCCTGCACGCACGCCTAATGGAGGGCACCCTCAAGTTGGGTGTGGACATGAGCGAGTTGGTGCACCTGGGCTGAGACATGGGGCTTAAAAGGGCAACATCACAAGGACACCAGGGAAAAGAGAGAAGAGACAGAAAGAAAGGCAGAAGAAGCAGCAGTAGAAGCAGAAATAGGAGAGATTAGAGAGCCAGAGGAGTGAAGATGTGTTGGGGGTAAGGTGGCCTGCCAGCCTCCTGGCCCCTTGCCCCCCTGCCTGCCATGTACCTGGTCGCCTCTGATATAGTGATTGTAGGGTCAGAGAACAATCAGGTCTTTCCACCCTCCCACCACTGTGATGATGGACACCTGTGGTGCTGTGAGCATTCCAGGGTGGGCATGCGCAAGTGAGCGCACCTGAGTTTGACACGGGCTTAAGTGGGTGGCGTCATGAGGACGCCAGAACAGACAGGACCGACAGTACTGACCAACGCGAGCAGCAGCAGCAGCAGCAGAGAGAGAGAAAGAGAAGAAAGCAGCTGAGAGAGTGAGATGCGCCGGGGGCTGGGAGACCTGCCAGCCTCCCAGCCCCCCGGAACCCCTGCCTGCCATGTACCTGGCCACCTCTACTAATAAAAGCAGAAAAGCCACCGAGGGCTCCAAGACTCTCCTTCCTTGACCCGTCTGCCCAGAACCATCCCGAACCTTGCCCTATGCCACCCTTCCTGGCCACTATAGTGATGCAATAAATCCTGAAAAAGCTGCCAAGGGCTCCAGGACTCCGCCTTGACCTGTCTGCTGGAATCAGTGAGAACCTGCCCTGTGCCCTCCCTGGTGCTACATGGAATTTGTTTAGGACGTCCTCCTCCACTAACAAAGAGACCAGAAGATGTGAATGAAGGTGAAGTAAGTTTCGGAGATGTTGGGTTCAAAGAGTGGGGTCCTTGGGTTAACTCGTTAAAGTTTCACCAGAGCTCCCCTTTTAGCAGCATGCTGTGAGTTTCTCCATGAGACTGGGACATTTGTTATATCCCAAAGGACAGGTGTACTAGAAAGGGAGGGAAGGGTAAAGATACTTGCAGACACAAGAGGGCAGAAAGAGCTGCCCTGAAAGAACAGGTTTGCTGAGAGAGGCCTGCATGGTCACAGGCAGACCTCCTTGAGGAGAGCTGCCTCCGCTGCTTCACAGAGGAAGTAAAAAGACGGGTCACAGGTCACAGGCAGGCAGGAAGGTTGCTGCCCTGCAAAGGGAGAAAGTTGGCTGTGAGGAGCACCCGCATAGGCACAGGCAGGCAGGAGGACTGCTGCCCCTGGCCAATGCCAAAATTGCACTGATAGACTCTTCTCTTTGGGAGGGCTCATTCCTTTGTGGAGTTATTAACTTTTGTTCATTTTGAAAGTGCAGAATTTGGAAAGGTATCCTCTTTCCTGTAGTCTGCACCTCCTGATACTGTCTGTAGCATCTGATACTTGGCCTAGAAGTTGGTGCCTAAGGATTTTTCACTTCTGTAGCTCGTTTAATGACTATGTCAATCACTTCTCTCCCCACCTCCAGCTCCCAACATTGCCTGAGACAGGTTTCTGGTCCTGTGGTGCCTCCTTTCCAACTTTTCTACCCTTAAATCTCCATCAGAGGCAGAATCCATGATGACTGATTCAGATTTTAGAATTCTTTATCTCCTCATGGATGGTTAGACTGACACCAGTGTACGAGTCCACTCATACAGATTGGTTTTGAATTGGCCTAAATTTTACAAAAGTGAGATCTCATTCTGAAGTCCTAAGTTTGTCCTCAAATTAGCAGTAACTACTGCCTATTGGTATCTCCAGCTTCCGCTAAGGAAGTTACCACAGTAACTTTCAACCCTCAGATGTCATTTACTGGGTGATCCATGTCCCCTCTAAAAGTTATGTCCACCAAGAACCTGTGGATATGACTTTATTTGGAAAAAGGGATTTTACAGGGGCAATTAAGTTAAAGACCTTTAAATGATATCATTCAGGATTATCCGGGTGGACCCCCTATCCAATTTCAAGTCCCTTATAAAATGAGAAGACATTCAGAGACCCAAGGAAGAGAGAGACAGACTTTGTGATTTGTCTACCAGTCCAGAAATGCTTAGGGTGCTGGCAGACATCAGAAGCTAGGAGACAGATGTAGGACAGTTTGTTGATCACTCAAGTTTCACTTTTTATAAAGTGACTTTAATTTTGCTCATTTCTTTATCTTTTTATTCCTCTGTGGGGATTTGCTCTCTAGTCTGAGTTTTAATCCTTTCCCAGTCATATGCTTGCAAAATTCTCTTCCTAATTTTAGTTTCCATTTTTAATTAACTATTAAGTTCCCAATTTTATTACAGTTAAAATTTATTTTTTTCTCATGATTTGCACTTCTGGTATATGCAATTCTTCTCCACTCTAAAACCGTGAAGTTGTTACAAACTTATTGTAGCCTCATATTCACCTTTAAGTCTCTAAATCTTGCATTCATTTTGCTTATGCAATGATGTGTACATCCAGCTCCATCAATCTGTCTAGCTAGCTAGCTATCATCTACTTATCCAATATTTATTGAAAATATTACCATTTCTAACTTTTTTTAAACTTTGAATTTATCATATATCAAATTTTTATGTATGTATGACTTCGTCTTTGGGTCCATTTCATTGATCTTCCTATCTCTGTACTGTATAGACTTGTTTATATATATATATGTATATATAAAACACTATACAGACTTGTTTTTATAAAAAAATGATTACTGAGAAGATGAGAACCTCATATTTTTCTTCTAAAGCATCTTGTCAATCACTGATCTTTATTTTTCCATGTAAATTTGTTTATCAGCTTATTAAATCTGACATATATATACACACATAATTTTGCTGGACAAGTACCTTTAAAAATGTGTTTTTGTCAACAAGATAATTCCATGCAATATTCATTAAAACCCAACAAGCATGGCTGAATGCTGTGTCTATATATGGTTTCATGGAAGGCTAATATTGTCTTTCTGGTTAGGAACTCTAGATCTATGGGAGATTGAAATCCTTAGCTTGTTTATAGTCACAGGAAAGAAGGTAAGAACCCACTGACCGAGTGTTTAGCATAATAAGGCATGCTGAGGAAATAGTGTACTTCAGAACAGATAACAAAATGTACTGCTATACCTTTCCACAACTCCTCCTAAATTTCTAGAAACAAAAAATGATATATACTGAGTTCTCAGCTTGAAAAGTTAGACATAGTTAGATGAGTTAAAGGTTGAAATGCCTCAAAGGAAGGAGAGAGAGGGAGGGAAAGAATGAGAAAGGGAGGAAAGAGGGAGGGAAAGAATGAGAAAGGGAGGAAAGAGGGAGGGAGGGAGGAAAGGAAAGAGAAAAAACATAGAAGTGCTAAAAGAAGTCAGAAAATGTAATTTTTTTTCTCACTTTGCTTCATTTTTAAAGTGATCTGAGAGTACAGAGGTCTTTCTATATAACATAAAATTCAAAAGTCAAATGGAGTGATGAATCCAGTCAGATGAAAAATACCAAATTCTCCAAGGTAAAACCCACCATAAGCAAAGTCAAAACTCAAAAGATAAATTGGGAAAACACTTGCAATCCATGCCACAAATTAAGCATTATTCCCTAATATATAATATATAGAAATCGCTCATAAATCAGTAAGAAAAAGACCAATAGTACAATATGAAAACAGAAAAGGATATGAATAGGCATATCACTAAAGAAGATAGTAAGTTATTTTAAAGCTTATGGAAAAATGTTCAATCTAAATAATAATAAATGAAATGTAAATTTAAGTCTTACTGAATGAAGCTACACTTTTCACCACCATATTGTCAAAGATCAAAAAATGTGATAAAATCCCACAGTGAGGTATAAGGAACTAGGTATTGTCATTCATTGGTGTGGCTTTTTCCCAAGTACTTGGTCACCTTAGTATGTGGATTAAGTTCCATCAAGGCCCTGGAGGCCAGAAGATTTTGCTTTACTTCTTATTTTCCTACCAGCTCCTAATCTAAGAAGTGATTGCTGCTCCCTGGAATGATCTGGAAGATTGTAGTTTAGGAGTATTACTCAATTGTAGGTTTACTTTTAAATATGTTTCTACATGAGAATCTCATCTTTTTACCCAGATAATAAAAATGAAGTTATCTTCTCCTTGTGTGAAAACCCCTTAGCGCAGGATTAAAACATCTGGTTTACCCCATTTTACATTAGAATTTATAGTCAAGTCCATACAGGTTTTATTAAATGGTTTTTCCCCCTACTAATCTGTCTGATGATAATTTGCTCATTGATCCAGGCATGGGGGGATGTTCCTCTGTGCCCCAGCAAATCAGCATCATTCCTGGTAGTCACGCACAGCTATATTTCTCTTCTCTGGCTTTTTTCTTCTCCCTATCCCCTACCTTAGCAATGAACTAGTTCACCAGGATGGAGTTAGAGCATGGGGTTAGCACAAGACTTCGGGTTATTTGCTACTGCTTTGGTATGCACAGGCTCTAACTGAGCTCTGGTCCAGGATATCTACCAGCCCAGGAATCATCATTTGATAGAGAATTAAGGAGGTGTTTCTGAGCAAGATCACCCTAGAAATAAAAAGAACAGAATGAAGGCAGAGTCCACCTCCTGGAACACTTTCCATGATGCATCCAGCTGTGCTCAGCTGACTCCTCAAGTGTCCACAGAACTGAACCCTTGAACACTGCTAACTCTATCACCTGGGAGTTTTTCAGTCTACCTAATTTTCTAGCATACCATGTAGCGTGTGTCTTTGTGTGATGTTTCTATGTATCATATTTCCACTGTATGGGCACAACTCAATTACAAATGAGTATATCCCTATTAGTAATTTTACTTATGGGATTTGTCTAGAGATGTACTCACATATACATGTATGTGAGTAATATTAGTCACCATGTCATTATTTGTGATAGCAGATTGGAAACACTCAAACTGTCTACAGATAGAGAACTAATTAAAAAAAAAATAGAGTACTTGCAAGAATAGAAAATCATGTAGCCATAAGAAGAATGAGAGGGTTCTTTTTCTATTACTGGAAAAACTCTTTTCTCCCCTAGTTTGTCTTTATTTAACTACAGAAAAATCAGTGTAGCAATGGAGAGCTCAGAGATATATGACCCCTGAATTGCTTCTCATGCTTTTGATTACACAGTGTTTTGTGATTTCACATCCTGTAGTTATATCCATACATGTTTTGGACCCTACTAATTTTCTAGTCTTTTTTCCTTTGTTTATATATATTTGACATCAATTGTGATTCCCCATGGATTTCCCAACACCATTTCACCAGTGCACCATCACCTGAGTATGACTGGAATAACTTGTAAACACAATTTTTAGGTTGAAAATCAGTGTGCAAAGCTTATTATGTAATGGATTGTGACAAGGGTACCTTATGCACACACATTCATTGTTCTATCTTGTGCTCTGAAAACCTACATATTAAGCCAATATTGTTAATTCTCTTTGGGAAGAAATAGTGGTTGCCTGTGAATAAGGATAAGGCAGAATTATTTTATTGTATCCTTTTTGAGACCTTAAGAACTTTAAACCATGTAACTATCATAGTTCTAAAAGAGAAAATTGAATAAAAACCTCAGCAACTCCAATAAGTTAGTGCAGAAGCTAAGGATCATCATTGGGGACATTAGAATGGAAAGCCAGGATAGCAGAGGAAGGGAGGGACTGGTGTAGGGGACCCCAGGACTCCCTCTTTCAATGACAAGGCCCCATACCGCCATGATGCCTGATGCAGCTAGACAAAACAACAGCTGCTGACTATGCTTACCATTCTTTGTATGCCAGTCTTTTTGTTTTGAATATGTAACCATACCTACTTGACTGAATGAGTGCCTGTAATGGTTCATGTGGGGGTAGCATTGCAATTTAAGTTCAGCTACAAGTTAATAGACTGCTAAGGCCTCTATGACCATAGCTGAGTCACAGCATCTTTTACTTATTGTGTGCTAATTTCGATGGGTTGTTTTCTCTTAATATTTTGGAGGAAAAAGTAAACATCTGACAATAATTCTCTTTAAGATATGTAACTTTCCATTTGTAAGAATGTTTCATTTAATGGTCTTCTTTCCTTCCTCACTCACCCGTCAGGAAAAATCTGACAACCACCTTTATAAAGTAAGTTGAAATATTTGAAAATATTAACATATGTACACTATGCAACTAAAATTTCAGTAGAAATGCTCCTCTGAGAAGTGGGAGGAAATTACTATGATAAGCCTAGATCTTCCAAAATCCTAGAGTCCTCTACCAAGGATGCAGATGACTTTTCACCCCACAAAGAGGGAGAGATGCTAAAGTAGTCCTTTTCTGCTTGCCTGAGTCCTGCCTGCAGTTTTCAATTGGATGTTGTCATTCCGAGCCCCACTCTACAGTGTCTCCGAGCTGCTTGGAATGACTGCACACTTTTTTTTCAGAGGGGAATTAGAAATCCACCTCCAAAGATGAGTTTAAGGAGTGGTAAAGAAATCAGTAATAAACTATACAGACAGATATCAGGACATAATTCTTGGAGACAAAGAAAAAAGTTTAAATTGATTGTTTGGTAAACAGTGGTAAGCATAGTACTAATTTTACCAACATAATTTCATTTATCCCTCACATCAGCGTGATGGTGTAGATATAATTATTATCTGCACTGCCCAGGAAGGCAAGCTTACAATGAGTAGCTCACTTGCTCAAGTTCACACGCTTGTAGATAGTGGAACTACCATTTGAATGTAGAAGTTCTTAACACACGGTGGCAATTTTATTCATGATATCTTACTGGGTTCAGAGAACACCATTTAGGTGTAAATATTATAATAAATAAGTTAGATTCCTTGAAGTGTGAGAAGAGAACAAAAAACTCTTCTCCTTTAAAATATCTATATAGACTATTTCTTTTCTGAACTCTCCATAAAAAATCAGGCAGGTCCCATGGCTCTTAGTTAACGAAAAGAAATTCTCTTATATTTCTAAATGTAATAACGATCTTATTTCAGAATTAAAATGACCAGTCCACTGTAATGAGCAAGACTCCAAGTTTCATTTGAAGTTAAAGCTCCTACTCCACGTGCCTCTGACTTGTTTAATTTGGGAATAAGGAGAAGAGGCAAGAGGAAGGGAATAGTGCAAGGAAGAAGATGCATTAGTGGCAGGAAAGTTTTCACAAGGCTGTATGCCATGCAGCTCTAATCTAACTTTGTTGATTTCTGAGCTTGGCAGACATCCAAAGGTGACTCATTATCTCCTGCAGAGCTCTTTTACTTCTTAAAGATTACCCCACTGGGTACTTTCAACATTTCTGAGGTTAAAACAATACTTCTTTTCTAGTTTTTTTTTTTTTTTTTCCTTTTAATTCCTCCCCAGATCATGAACTTCAGCGATTTATTCTGCTGAGACCATTTTTTCTGGGTAGACATCTTGGGTGGTATCCATGCTTGATCTTCGTTTGAATCCTCCAATTAATCTGTGGGAGACATAGGGCTGAGTACTTCTCTTAGCCAATGTAGACATTACCATTCCTCAAATTTGGGTTTTACTTGAAATCACTATGACATCAGTCAATGTAGTTCAGACTTCTAGGCACTGAAGTCAAGCTCTCCAAGTAGTTTTATTTCTCTCCATTTACTTGACTTGAGGTAAGGAATGAGAACACCTCTCTCATCTCATGGTAATGAGGTGTGTGTGTGTGTGTGTGTGTGTGTTTGACTGAGAATGGATAGTGAATTCCATAACACTCCAACAATTTCAAAGAAACTCTTTTTTAAAATAGTCCTCTTTCTTGGCCTCTAACCTTTTAAATATCCTTGGAAGCAGTCATTATGCTAAGGATTGCCAAAGCACATTTCCAAAATTACTCTTTTGCAAGCATGGCATATATAACCTGACTCCTCATGTTAGATTGTAGAGGTATTTGGCACTTATTATTTTTGTTCTCAGTCTTTGGGATCTTAGCTGAAAATGAGACAGAAAAAGAAATTTAACATCTTGCTACAGATGCTTTGCTGTTTTGGCTATATTGTTGTTATAGGGAATAGAAAGTTTGAAAATGAGTAGTTGTCCTGTTCTTTCCAAACATAATGCTATTTTTGTTTTTATGATGGAATTTTCTTTAGACAAAACAAAAAAATGAAATGGGACAGCTCAGATACTAAATCCTAAGGCCTTTTCAGTTTTTAACCTGATATATCTTTCCATATTTGAAAATAAGCTTATCCTCTACCATTTTCATTCCAAAACTTAGAGCTTCTGAACCCTCAATTAAGCTTAGCTAACTTAATTATCTTAGCTAAGTGTTTCTTTCTCATTCGGCTTATAGTTCATTTATCCCTTCCTGGTATATGAGTCATTATGACAAAGCTATATAACCAATATACTTGTTTGTCTGGAAGTCATTTTAATGCCTTTGAAAGATTGAATTATCATAGTCTATCTGACTTCCATATAAACAAAAAGAAAGAACTGAATTCATGCCCAGTAAAACAATCCCTTCTTGGTCTTCATCCACTTGGCCATCCTACATCAATTTCATCTGAAGTCCCCAACCACACTCATTCTGCTGGCCTCCCTCTGATTCCTTCAGGATTATGAATGATCTTTTAGAATTTTTTTCTTCCCTTGATTTCAATGACTGATTCTCTTGCTGCTTCTTGGATATTTCCTCCTGTTTAGTTCTTTGTAATCTCATTTTAATGAATGTCATTACCCATTTTCTTCCTTTCTTTTCCTTAACAGTTTCGTCCCAGCCCACATGCAATGACCATCCACATACTGTAATTCCCATAGGGTCATCTTTACGTTCTTCTTTGTTCACTTGCACCACCTATTGTATTTATTTTGATTGTATCCTTATCATATCAAAATGTGATCATTTGCCAATAGGATTGCCTCTGTACCTTGTCTATTAGAGAACTGAAATTTGGATATGATTTCCTATTCATCTACCCAATATAGCAATTGCTCAATACAACTTTAATAAATTAGTAAAGGTTTTGTGTCTTAATCCTGTTTGCTGGAACATCTGTTTACCTGATCAGTATCTCAAATTAAACATGGATAAAACAAGTAGAATGGTTTTATCAATCATTCCATCTAATTTCCCAACATCAGTCCCATAGGAGTCATCTTTGATTCTTCTGTTGGCCATTTCTGCCACATTTAAGTAGCATCAAATGCTTTTTATTATACTCAGACAGTATTTTTGTATTTGGTCATTCTTTTATTTCCAGCTCTCAAGTCTTCATTATCGTTGGTCTGGACACTAATGTGAACCTCCTAAGTAATCATTTGTGCTGCAGAAAAAATATAATTTTAGAGTCAGAAAGCATAATTCTAGGTTCACATTTTGAGTCAGCAACTAGATAAAAGAGCAATTTACTTAACCTTTTTCAACTTTAGTTTCCTCACATATGATTTGCATTACTACCAATGATTAACTCCTCCACTAGATATAAACTCTGAGAGCGATTCTTGCTTGAATTTTTATTCTCATAAATTAACCATATTTCCTACATATAGCTGCGGCTCCTTGATCCGATTTGCTCAATAAATGAATGAATGCACATGATAATGTCTACATTAAAATGGTAAAAAATAAATGTACTTACAATATTTCAGGAAGTCCAGACATATCTGTCAAGGGGCATGCCAAGAATAACCAAGACCTCCTCCTGACACTAACAGATGGGTTCTCCCAGGTAGCCAGTCACATGAGTGATGCTAACTAACTGCCAGTCACGTGAGTAATGTTTTGTTAAACTTCTGATTCATTGTGGCCCTCCAGCCAATATCGTAGAAAATTGAGAATCCATTAGTCAATTGATAAAGTCTTATATATAATAAATTTTATATTGTTTTAGCTAACTATATTTTAGAGTAGTATAGAGGTGGGATATAGTAATAATATAAAACTAAAACACATGATATTGGCTTTAAGATTGAATTATGGGTGAAGGACTAAAGAGAAGTAGGGAGACTCTTAGTAGAAACTGAAAAGGCAATGAGGAAATTAATATCGGAGGTCAGAGGAAAAGTAGCCAGTCTTATGCAGTGATGGAAGATTTGACAATATTGTCAATATTGCTTCCAACTAAAACAGGGATGATAGAAAATATAACTAATGAATTTAGAGATTTGGCAAAAGCAATTTCCAGGCAGAATGCTGAAAGTGCCAATTGGCTTTGTTTAACTGCCGATAATGAAGTAATGAAAGAGAAAGAAGACCTTAAGAAATAATGTGGATTTCAAGCAGAATTTAGGGGAATTTTTCCAGTCTAAATGTTTCAACGTTGGAAAAAAAAACTGATTTTCATTCCAAGCCTCTCTAGATGTCAAAAGTCTGGCAGAGTTAGACATGACTCTGGGAAAAGTTCAAACCCTGGGTTATGCTAGTACACTGTTGTCTCAGGTCAAGACTAAGTCGAGGATGTGACTGTAAGATTATTAACACCACTTAAAAATTAAAGCATGCGCTTCATATACTATCTGTTAGATAAAAATAATTTCTAAAAACTTCAAGTTCACTCTTATAGATGTGTTCAGCTGAAAAAAAAAAAAAGAGAGAGGCTTGGCAAAATTTTAAGGCAGTGTTCTGTAACACCCTAACCCTCATCTAAAACTTGAAAGACCCCATTTTTTAAGAATATATGTTGTTTTGATCCACACACTAAAGCCAATAAGTGTGTGTGGTTTTTGTCCAAGTATGCTATCCCCAATCAGAATGATAGGAAACCTACAAAGCTTCTAAAATAATTATCATAAGAAGGAAGCACTGTTGGACTAGACCAAAAGGGACTGAGATTGTTCAGATGTAATCAGTGCTTCTGGACCCTATCAGTCTATGATCCAAGAACAGAAAGAGAAAAACTCCTCAGTGATAAATGTTGGGACACTTTTTATGAAAAAGAATTGCTGATCCAGTGGGAAGAGCCTAGATTTCAGAAGGTAAAGCCCAAAACAAGGAGAATCATTCAGAGGGAGTAGAGGTAGACACTCTCAATGTAAATTTCCTGATGCTGAAGCAGGGAAGATTAGCAACACATTCCCGTCCGATATCAGAGTTTTGATAATGAATGGCTGTTAGTAGCATTTTTTCAAGCTTTTTTGAATGTGAATGTCTATTATGATTATTCTATCCCATTTCTCCACTATTTGTTGAACATAGAGTGGGATAGATTGTTCCTAGGTATCTGAACCCTAGAAAACACATTCTCAGCTGGACCCTAATTTAAATGAAAGAAACTTGGAACTTGAGTCTGAGCGCGATTTTATGAAGGGACCAACTTTGGGGAGGATAGAGTGAGAATATTATTTATGGGAAGAGGGAGAACATTAATTCTTATGGCCGGAGATTACCAATTGTTTGTACATAGTTGATTGCAACAGTATCTCTCATCCCATGTGTTGCTTTGCAATATGATCTTGCAGCTCTTCTTCAAGCCATGGGGGGTATATATCACCCTTCTTAAATTCTGCATGTCCTTATGCCCTTTGTTGGACAAAAGAATGGGAGAGGTATTATGCTGCATAACTTTGAGGACTGGTCCTTAAATCTACAACCTCACTTTATCACTTTATACACTTCCTAGACTCTCTACCATGCTGTGAGGGGCCCAAGCAACCCCAAGGGGAAGTCTCAGTGGGATGAAAATTGAGGGTTCTCAGATTGTCCCTTCTGAGCTTTCCCTTACCATCATTGCCCACTGCCAACATGAGTGAGATCATTTTGGACATTCTAGTCTATCTATCACCTCAGCTCATACCATAAGAATCAGAAATACCCAGAGAATCTTGAGAAATAATATATTTCTATTACTTTCAGCCACTAACTCTTGAGGGTGTTTTTTAACACACTAATAGATAACAGAATTAATAGGCATATTTGGAGATCTTGCAAATAACTCATATCACTGGATGTCAGTAGAAAGGCTGGAGCAGTTAGGTCATAGTTTTCTATGGTCTTACACAATTGACATCATGAATTTGGTTATGACTCAGTAATAATATTTACATTCCTGGGGAGTCAATGGATCTTTGGAAACTTAGGATCCCCAGCATATGGTTTTAGTAAAGTTTTATAAGTACAAGCAAATCTCACTCATTGTATATAATTAAGAATTCTTAGGTCTTGAATTTCTTGTTTCTAAATGTTCAGACACAAAAAGTATTATGCTAAATAAATTCCTTGATCGTTTCTCAAAATATTTTGTTAGGATTCTCCCATTATACCTATTCCCATTTAGACAAAATAAAACACTTCCCCAAAATATCCTTTCCTTTTCAGACTCCATTCCTTTGCTTCAATCATTTACTCAGTCATTTATGTGGAAGTTCTCTGTAAATTAAAAGGGGCTATAAACTTTTATTACTTTGTATTGGATTTTAGTTATGGACATATTTTCTCTACAAAATTATAAACTCTTTAAGAGCAATGGATTTAAATTTTATTTTTATTTCATTCTCCTTGGTAAAATAGCTTTACACATAATTGGTAACCAAAGCATTAAATTTCTATCTCTTTATCTGTCCAGCTGTCTATCATCTACTGTGTATGTTATCCAGATAAACCTAAATCCATTTCCTGTCAAATCCAAACTCTTTAACATGATGAATGAGACCCTACACAATTGAGCCTCTGTCTTCCCTCTGGCCTCATTTCAGTTCTCTCAACCACTCTCACTAGGGATTTCCAATGATGGAATCTTTTTTTTTTCCAGAAAAGCAAACACAGCATGTTCAAAAGATTTGGGGAAGCCATGGATGATAGATAACTGCTGTCTAGAAGCAATGGCAGACTGCTATTGACCTCTCAAGAATCATTTTTCCCACTTCTTTAATACTAAAATCACTATATGTTAGCTGGGTATGTGAGTGTTGAAAAATATGAACTACATCTCTCAGTCTTCATTGAAGCTAGATATGACCAAGTAGGTAATTTCTGTCTGGTAACACATAAATAGAAATATCATGTACAGCTTCTAGGAAGTGTTCTTAAGTGATGATTTCTACAGATGCTTCTACAATTTAACACTGGGTTGTAGACATCATGTTTAAAATGTCATCTTAGATGATAGAATAAAAACAGTATGTTGAAGATGGTGAACAGTAAGTTATATGGAAACTGGATCTCTAATCATGGAACTATACACTATACATACTATGATATATTTTTTTCCAAAATTCTTTTGTCTATGAGCAATCAATTTGAGCAAATCACTGAAATTAGTCTTCTATAACACCATGCTTAAACTGTGGGAAAACTGTTGAACAAAGAACCCTCATCCTGTTAGGATTTTCATACGAGAACAAAACTCAGCTGAAGTCTCTGCTTTTCCATGTATGGATCAATTCAACTCACACATGGAGAGAAAACTATGCCTTTCATAGAAAAAAAAAAATTGAGTCCATCTGCTGTGTTTTATGTTTTCTTTCCATTTCATCTAGTTGAACCTGCCATTGTATGACTTTTTGACAATGGTATCACTTCCATAATATGCAAATGAAGTGAAAAAATCACTGAAATGTGACACGCAGTTTCAGAGAAAGATGTGTTTACCTCTATGAAAGGAGAGCATGGTGCTGATTCAAAGCATTATCTCTACCCATCCCCAGAACCCTTAACTCACCTTATTTCCCAAGCCCCTACAAGGAAGTGAAAATGAAACATATTGAGGCATTTAACAGCTACTCTGTTGTCAAGATTATCTTATCTGTCATATGTAACTTTTTAGTTGTTTTTTTTTAATTGAAGTAACATTGGCTTATAAGATCATGTCAGGTGTTCATCATTATATATCAACATCTATATATAGTGCATTATGTTCACCACTGAAAATCTGACTTCATCTTTCACTAAACAATTGACCCCTTTTACAGCCTACTCCTTTTCCTCCTTTCCTTCTGATAGCCACTAATTTGGTTTTAGAGTCTAAATGCTTCTTTTTATTTCTTTATGTGCCACATAGGAGTGAAATAATTTGGTGTCTGTACTTATCCATCTGACTTATTTCACTAACCATAATACTTTCTAAGTTCATCATATTGTTGCAAATGTCAGAATGTCATCTTTTTATAGCTGAGTAGTGTTTATATATACCATACCTTTTTTGTCCAATCATCTGTTGATGGATATGTATGTCATTCCAAGTATGGATTAATGTATATAATGCTACAACGAACAGAGGTGGGGTGGCATATATCTCTTCAAATAAGTGTTTTCACATTTTGTGGGGCAATGGATCAGAAGTGGGATAACTGGATTGTATAGAATTTCTATTTTTAATTTTTGAGGATTCCTTGTACTATTTTCCATAATGATTGTACCGATTTATATCCCCACCAACAGTGTATGAAGATTCCCTTCTTTCCACATTCCAATCCAACACTAGTTGTTTCTGTCTTGATAAGAGTCATTTTTACAGGGGTAAGATTATCTTATTATTGTTTTGATTTACATTTCCCTAATAAGAGATGATGAACATCTTTTCATGTGCCTGTTGGCTATCTGTCTTTCTAGTATGGAGCATAACTTTTGGAGCATAATTATTCATATCTTTTGTCCATTTTATTTTTGGGTCATTTTGTTCTTGTATTTTTGAGTTCTTTACATATCTTGGATTTGAACCTCTTATTGGAGGTATAGTCTGCAAATATCTCCTCCCATTCAGCAGAATGCCCTTGGCTTTGATAATGGTTCCTTTTGCTGTGGCTTATGTAGCTTCCTCCTAGCTGTGAGGCAGTCACGCATGAGTTCCTTGATGTTTGTGGCTATGGTGAGACCCCCTAATATGTATCTTCAAGTATAGAAAACTTTGTTATCAAACACCTGAATATTGTTGCTCAAGTTAGGGAATGGGGATGGTGATATAGGTCTTCATAATTTCTGATTTTGTAAAAGAGGTGGATCATCAAGAGACCATTGTAGGTAGCAAAAGGTCAAATACCCTTTGCTATTTCAAGAATAACAATATTCAGTCGTTTGAAACGTCAAGAGGAAACAAAATCATTAATTGCCTTAATTAAAATAATTCATTAAATTGGCACATTTATGAGTCAAATTATTTGTACTCCTCTTAAGATTGCTTTCATTTGTGCTTACCTTGTTCTTCATGTCTTAGACAGATGTGTTCCCCATTCCTTACAATCGCATGTCCTTTATTTCCCTTGTGATTTGATGAAAAACTTGCCTTTTATAATAAAAGAAGCTAAAACTCAACTAGCCAACCTAACATTGAGGTAACTACACTTGATTTTGGATAAAGAGATTAAAGAGAAGATTAGGATGGATGGTGGTTATGATGAGTGGGGAGAAGGCGCTGCTTTTGAGCCATGTTCTTCTAGTCCCAATTAATTGCTGCTCAGAATGGCACCGCATAGGCCCCCTAAGCTATATAAACTCCTTATAAACATGAATGATTGGCATCTTTGAAAATGAGCGATTGATTCAGCAGAAATGGCTATAAGCAACCTTTCATATTTTGAGAGAAAAGCCAAGCAGGATCGTTTCATGTCTATACTTGGTGGACCGAAGCACTGGGAGTGCAATCATTACTAAGACAGAAACTCTTCTTGGGAGACTCATTCTGGAGCTGAATAAAGACACAATATTTTTCAGGAAACTTGATTTGTAAGAAAGAAAACCACTCAAGAATGGGAAAATGAAAGGAAGTTGCATTTTTAAGTTATTGCTATGTGTCAAACAACTCAGCAATAGCACTTCTGGAAATTTATTCCAAAGAAATGAAAACTTATGTTTAAATGAAGCATTCATAGGAATATCCATAGCAGGCTTATTCAGCATAGCCAAAAGCTGTGAAAATCTGATTTATTTTAGTAAGTGAAAGGATAAGCTGATTAATCATTTATATAATGGAATATTAGAGAGAAGTACAAAGGGACAGAGTTTTAATGACAGTAGCAATTGGGATGGATTTCCAGGACATTATCCTGAATGAAAAAGCCAATCTCAAAAGATGACTTTCATTATAATTATATTTATATAGCAATATTAAAAGTCACAATTTTAAAGTCATAACAAATCAGTGGTTGCCAGAAAAAAGATTGAAAGGAAAAAAACTTGACTCTTGAGGGGAAGATAAGATGAGGGGTTTCCTTTGTGGTGATGCAGCAGTTCTATATCTTGATTTTGGCAGTAGTTACATGAATCCATACATCACTTCATGAGATAGTCTAGGACTGGAAAAAACAAGCATAAAATGAATACATGTAACAACAGAATAAATCCTGTAGTTAATACTATTGTACCAAAGAAAATTTTCAGGGTTTTACAATGTGCTATAATTATGCAAGATTTTACCTTTAGGGAGGTATAGCTGGGTGAAGGTAAAGGAAAATTTTGTACTAGTATTGCAACCTAAATTATTTCAAAATAAAATGTTGAAGATTAGAACAGTCAAGTGTGATTTGTATGATTTAGAGCTAGAAGTAGTTCAGCCCACGTCCTTCCTGGTAGGTGAGGAGTTCATCATGGAGGGAGGCCAGGTAAAATAGCCTGTGGGATTTCAGATCAGGAGTGCAGTGCTGTGGAGTGAAGGGTCATAGAAGAATGTTTTAGGTTGTGTAATGTGGCAGGAAGGCTCAGAAACAAACCAGAGGGACTCATAGAAAGGAGGGCTTTGTACAAATTGTGGCAAATACCTACAAAATCCATCAGGGACATCAGAAAATGTGTTAACAGAAAAAGCCCAAATGAAAATACTGATAATGAAATCATCACACCCACAAGGAAATTATCCATTTAAAGATGATTAAGGGGTCCTCCTGGTGGAACAAGGGGTTAAAATGGAGCACTGTGAAGCTATCTGCATCTAGTGCAGCATGAGTTCGATCGCCAGACAGGGAGGTGACCCACATGGCACAGCAGACTTCTCCTGTCTCACCTGCTGTTTCCCTCAGTGGGAATTTCAGTATTTCAGTCAATCTGCCTGTTCTGTTCCCCACTTTGCCTCTGGTGACTCACCCCCTGTGCCTCTGGCCTGTACTCCAGTTCTTGCATGCATAAATAGATAATTTAAAAAAAAATAAAGATGATTAAGATGGGAAAAAGGGGCCAGAGTTGGCACAGAAGTGAAAGTCTCACTGCTATCAAGCTACCACCAACTACTGCAGCCTGAGTTCAATCCCTGGCCAGAGAGCTGATGTACACCGCACAGCAGACCTCTCCTGCCTCACCTGCTACTGGCCTCAGCAGTGTATTTCACTGAATCTGCCTGTTCTGCTTCCTACTCTCTGGTGAATCCTTTCACCCCTTGCACCTCTGGTCTGTATCCCAGTTCTTATATGCATAAATAAATATCTCTTTTTTAAAAAAAGATGGGAAAGAAGTCAAAGAACCCATTGATTTTGACTTCCTACCATCTAGAACGTTCCCTAAATACAGATTAAGAATAAATCTTGATAATCTCTTCTTGTGGAATAACAAAGTACACTACTTGGGAAATTCATTAATCACCATCATTGCTAAAAACAAGTGAGTGCAAAAGACCATGAGTGATTCTCATTCTTTTTTCACTCAATGTCTTCTCTTCAGTTTTTCTGTTCTTTGCGGCCACTTTGTTTGCTTGAAGTCTCCACCACCACACCACCAGAGATAGGATTTACTCCTCCCCTCAATGTAGACCTGGCCTGACTTCTCTATGCCTATACAGACCTCAGAGAAAAAGTATGGTGACACAAGTGTCCCATGCAGGAGTGAGTGGGCCAGCCCTGGTTCAGATCTGTTACTTTCAACAAACCTGCTCTAATGATACTTTACAATCCCAACGCCAAAGGTGGAGAGGAAACTTAATTAACACATTTTGACCATGATAAGCACCTTCAATGAAATGTAATAGATCATAGTAATTCTGAACAATGTTTTCTACCTCTGCAGATTTCCCTAAGTGTATGTGCGCTACTGGATAGATACATAAAATCTTTCTGCTTTTTGCTCTTTTGTCCACATTCTTTGATGGAGGTGATTGCAGATTTGGTTGACCTGTTGTACTTGGCTGGAAGAAGGGGAAGAAAGGGAAAAAAAAAAAACCTCTTTGATTACTTGGTAGCACTCACTGCTAAATCACACGGTTCCTGAGCTTTAACTGAAGGGTGTGTATGTGTGTGTGTGTGTGCTACTGCTAACTTGGGTCTACACAACTGCAATTTGGGACTGGCAACAATTGAAGGGAAATGCCTTTCATGGCTGAGTAACTTAATTTTTCTCTACAAAAGCATATACTGATGTCAGTAAGGTTCTGCTGGTAATCGTGAATGACTCATTATGTGGTACCTGAGCTGGTAACTCCCCTAAGTGATTTCCAAGTATCTGTATACCCTAAGAACACTTAAGCCTCAGGACAAAGGGGCTGGTCTCCAGCCGGCACATTACAAATGTCCTGCTGTCCGGATGCTTTGATGGAGTGGAGAGGCATGCCAGAATTGTCAAAGCATCTGGAATGAGTACCGTGGGCCTCTGAAATGGTTATTCTGATTGGCAATGAGCCAGGATTGAAATGATGCCAACTTGCTTGGAAATGAACACACCTGTTTGGGAGGAAAGGTATTTTCCAGTCTCAGTTCTGTATGATTCTTAGGTAGATGTCTGGGGATGAAATCAATCACACCTCCATATCTGCCCCTTCACCCCATGTCTGGGTACATATTCTTTTCCTTAGAAAATTGCTTATTGTAGATCTATGTCTAATGAGTCTTCTTCATTTCCTGCATTGAACTAGCTTACTATTGTTTTTCTAATTCTCAGATAAAAAAAAAATTTCATCAGTAAAATAAGTTTTAACCCTTCCATATGGTAGGGTCACATTCCTTATTTCTATGGCAACATCATCATTATGTAGGGGATAATTTCTTCTATCTTGACTGTAGCTAGTCTTATTTAATTTGTGGAAGGGTTTTATTATTCATTTCCTGAGTTCTCCCTTTCTCAGATCCTACCTTACTTCTAAGTGCCAGTTATTTCCTCTGTTTGATGAACTGTGAAACTATCGAGTCCATCCACAATAGCTGTGCCCTCTGCCTGGCCACGGGCCTCATCAGCCATCTTTTCGTATTTATTTATTGATTCCAGATGTATTTATTCTTGGGCCTGCTAGCCGCAGGAACTGGGGCGCTGTCTGTTTTCAAAGAGCCTGTGGTAATAAAGCAAATATGAATAAATTATGGTTAGAAGAAAGCACATTTGAATCAGAGGTCAATTTAGGAAAAGTAAGAGTTTAAAGGTAAACCATTATCTTCATGCTAGAGAGTGGTAAATATGCTAAAGTAATTGCATTGGATCTGGAAATCTAAATTAAGTTCCTTATTGAGAGCATTTATTGCTAGGCAGCATCAGATGCAATCATTCAACAAATATACTTATTTTAGTACAACTCTAGGCTAGGCATTGTACATTGTACTTAAAAACTGCAGATGCCAAGAGGTCTCTCTGGTAGCACAGCAAGTTGAGCACTGGATTGTGAAGCATCCACAGCACAGTAGTGCAAGTTCGATGCCCAGCCTAGGGAGTGACCCACATGGCGAGTAGACCTCTCCTGCCTTGCCCGCTGCTCACCTCAGCAGTGTATTTCAGTTCATCTGCCTGTTCTGCTCCCCACTCTGTCTCTGGTGAATCCTCTCACCTCCCACACCTCTGGCCTCTATCCCAGCTGTTATATGTATAAGTAAATAAATCTTAAATAAAAAAACTGCAGATGCCAAGATTCTGCTGCCTGGCATCTACTTCAGGTGAGTCACATGCTAGTGACCAAGAAAATGAGTTAAATTGTACCTGAGTTTGGGAGAAATGCTATGAAGTAGGAGTACCCGGAGGACCCAGGAGGTGACTAGATCAAGCTTAGGAGGTGGCACGCTTCTCCAGGAAGGCTTTCCTTATCCAGGCTTGGGCTTTATTCAAGTGGAAAGGGAAAGGCATTTTAAACAGAATAGGGAGTATGTGCAAAGAGTCAATAGCAGAAAAGCAACCTGATGCTACACAGCAATAAACATAAACTAATAATATTACTCAGTGGGTTTTTGGAAACCAGTTTGCACTTTTAGAACACCTGTAGTGCATGATGAAATTTAGTTGGCAATTTGATTGGAAAAAGAAAAGACAGGTACTATTTCATCAGTTATGGAGAAGGAAGAAAAATGCAATGCTATAAGGAGAATTGGCTGCCTTGGAGCTGGCTCCCATATTGCGGCTGGGATGGAGGGGTAGGGGGTCTCATGTCTTGACCCTGTGCTTTGTCAGGACTGGCACCGGCTAATAAAGGAGGCAGTGGAGACAGCCACACTCCCCTTCAGGCCTTACCAAGAATAATTTAGATCTTATTTGGAGCCATGCCATAATTAGTACCATTTTTCTTAAAACAATCTTAACTGATTCTAACTCAGTGAATCTCAGCTGGTAGCTGAAATGCATGCATGTGGCCTGAGATAGATACTCAAGCGACTTCCTTGGAATCAGCCTAGGTAACCTGCAAGCTGTAAGTGCCTTTCACGAGAGCTTAAAAAGTGAAATGGAGGGGCCTCTCTGGTGGTGCAAAGGGTTAGGCACCACATAATGAAGCATCCACAGCAGCACCCGAGTTTGATCCCTGGCCAGGGAGGTGACCCACATGGTGCAGCAGACCTCTCCTGTATCTCCCGCTGCTCCCCTCAGCAGTGTATTTTGGTAGATCCACCTGTTCTGCTCCCCATACTGTCTCTGATGAATCCTCTCTGACCTCTACCCCAGTTCTTGTATGCATAAGTAAATAAATGTTTTTTTTTAAAAGTGAAATATATTCTACCAAAGATTTCTCATACACATGATACTTAGAAATATCTAAGAATAAAGATAAATGTGAAAATATTCATGACATAATGGAAGATGCGGAGTCCAAACTTAATGTAGGACATAACTAGCTATTAATAGCTTTGTCAGTCTCTAGGGCCTTTCTTTGCTCTGCTCTGTGAACACTGTTAATAGAGCGTGTAAGTATTTTAAACACTTGGCACATGATGGAACTAGATTAAATTTCACTTGTTTATATTTACAATGGGAAAACCGAAAGGAGAGGTAGAAAACTAAAATTGCCTTAGGCCACTCAATTTCAAGCTTTAGAACTGGAAATGTATTTCAAGCATCCTCCCTCCACTTTTTACTCCAATTATTAGGATTTACTCCCTGCTGTACTTGGATTAATTGAGTCACTACTGGAAATTCTCTTGATTTTCCTTTACTAATTGAAAAAGGGTTCCAGTTCCCAAGTTTCTGGTAGGTTTCATGCTGACACTATTTTGGAAGTCAACATGGAAGAGAGAAAATTGCTTGTAGATTTTTGCACTTTTTTCCTTAGAAATGTAAGAAATGCCATCTACCAAACTTTGAACAAAATTTTAGGGTTTGATGTTCTGTCCAGTCATATGATATAGCACATATTTTTGATTTATGTTCTATTGTGTAACTATTTTAAGTGAATCTAAAGAATACATGGAAAGGCATGATCTTTTTTTTCCCCTACAGGTGAATTGCAGTTATGATACATTTTGTCATCAAGTCTTCAATATTTTACTGAGGTAAGCATTTAATTATGTGTAGTTATTTATAAAGGGCCTAAGTTTATAATAATTTGCTAAATCAAGTTTACCTGCATTTTGAAGAATTTACTAGAAATTTCTCCTTTTACATCATTTAAAATGTCATGATTATTAATAATCTTGCCCTTTCAGAGATAATTATCTTGGTTAGAAAGTTGATAAACTTGAAAGTGTCTCTTAAAAACATATAACAAACATCCATGTGTACCTCCATCTTTACTCATTGAAAGCTAATTTTTTATTACTAATTTAAGTAAGTTACAGTTTTCTTTCTCTTAATTCATATCAAAATCCAAGACTATCTTATCCTTCACATGTATTTGAAAAGTTCCAAATGGTTTAAATTAAAAATATTTAAGATTCTTTAAAAATAATATTTCTATGCTGATTAGGTGCAATGGTTTAATGATTGCTTTGTGGATATCTGGATAAACTACCTGAAAATACCAGCTGAATAATGAGAAGCTATGGATGTTCTTAAGATAAAAATTTGTATTAAATTGGCCCTGCCATTTTAGAGACACAAGAAATTTTAGTCAAATTTCTTTTCTGTTCTTGGCCTTTGCTTTGTTTCCTTCTCCTGCCTTTTCAAAATCTTAAAATAGAGTAAGAGGTTCTCCAACATGAAAGACTGAATTAGATGACTTGCTAGGAATTATTTATTTGCAAGTAACAGAAAAGCAAATGTCTACTAACTCAAACAAGGATTAAACTGCAGGAGATTCTCCAGGACAATTATCACTAAATTTGTTTCCAAGTAGCAGTCCTCGAATTGCTCTAGTGATGGGAGTTTTAAACAGAGAGAAGGTTATATAATATTTTAAAGATAGAGGAAGCATTCTATGTATTTATGACCTTTTTCAAAATATACATACTTGACTTAAGTAGGACTCCCCGGAGCAACCAACAGAGTATCCACATTATCTCCAGGGGTTTTAGTGAATGAGAATCCTAAGGATTTAGTAAAGAAACTAATTTTAATTCTTTCACTGTTATCTGAGTTCCCATGTCCTGGTCTGGAGAAATCTCTGGCTCCATGGCTAATGTCCTGATAAGGTATGGAGATCTGAATAGGTTAAGATAAGAGTGGGGTCAGCATGACTAGAGGAAGCGTGATTCCTGAGGAGCCAAATGAGAGCATAGCTGGGGTGAGTGGCCCATGTTTTGGCAGAAATGCATGCCGGTCATCAGAGGAAGAGCCTGGAGTGGTCACAAAAATGATGATTCCAGTGGCATAGTAGGGAAAAGAATTCCGTTCCGAGAAAGTGGTGGAGTTCAGATCAAGAATATGCCACTGTGTGAGGACCTCTCTGCTTCAAAGTTGACCATGTGGTGTACACAGATTCGTTATTTAAAGAAAGTACATATTTCCGATCACTTAGCTTCTCTTTGTGGAAAACTTGGCTTATGTTGAAACTCACCAAATAAATACATAGATTGATTTGTGCTGTGAGTGTGGAACATAGGATTTGGTAAAACAAAATGCTATTTAAAGGCTAAGATTAAGCCCTCACTATTCTTTGTTTTTGGTTTTTTGTTTGTTTGTTTGTTTTTAATGAAAAAGAGCTCTAAAAAAATCAGGGAACAATACAGAAAAGACAAAGACTAAGTCAAGCACTCCAAGTTACACATCCCCTGGTGGGTAAAAGTCCAGCCAAACCAGATTGGCCAAAAGCAAGGCCTGAAAGCCTGCCACAAGTCTAAAGCATCTGTCAGTGGAGACCCATAGAAAAGGGTCAGAATCAGACAAATTGGCATCTGTTTCAAACAGTCCAGGACCAAAAAAGCAAGCACAGTTTCTTCACATGGCTCTCTGCTCCATGAGCCACCCCCTCCCCACCCACCAGGTCTCCTTGCTACTCTCCATCCTGCTTCCTTCCCTCACTGTTCTTTGGAGGCAGCAGCTTAGTAACAACTCATAAAACGTGCACCAATATCCTGTATGTGACTTCATACCTGAAAAATCAGGATTGAAAAGAGATCATTGATGTCACGAAGTGCAAAGGCAATACTGATGTGTCTTATTAGGCTGCTGATTTTTTGGACATGATCAATCAGAATATAATTTAATTCAAATTATATTCACCACTTCATTATCATGACCAGTCTTTATTTAATTGAAGAGGACTGTTTCATTTGTGAAGTGCCAACCTATGATGTCCCAACCTGTGATGCTCTGGATCCATTATATTAGCTAACTTTAACTTGTGCAATTGAGTTAGGAGATATGCTTTTTAAATTATATAGAAAATTATAGAATTCAGAATACAGTAAGAAATCTGCATGCTATATCTCAGCTATTTCTTAGGAAAGCTGAATGAAGAAATAAATCTGATTCATGAAATTTTAACATGGTTTTTCAACTTCAGCCCATAAGTATTCTGTTGGGGGAATTGTAACTCTCAGGTTTGACTTGTGAATAGATAAACTCAAATCCTAGAAATTAAATAATATCTCTTGCTTGGTGCCTCTGATCTAAATAAAAATGACAAAAGGCCCATTCAAACTCCTCCACCTGTGTACTTAAGTGCCCACTGACCATGAGGACTCTCTATTTTTCAGATAAATTTAAAGGACTACAAATCAATTAAGATAAAGCTGGCATAATACTATTATTTTAGGGCCCTCCCTGGTGGCGCAGTGGGTTGAGCAGTGCACTATGAAGCAAACTGCAGCCACTGCAGCAGGAGTTCGATCCCTGCTGCCGGCTGGGGAGGTGACTCACATGGCGCAGGCAGAACTCTCCTGCCTCGCCCGCTGCTCCCCTCAGCAGTGTGTTTCAGTCCATCTGCCTGTTCTGTCCCCTGCTCTGTCTGGTGGATTCTCTCACCTTCCTGCACTTCTGGCCTGTACCCCAGTGCTTGTGTGCATAAATAAATAAATCTTAAAAAAAAATACTATTATTTTACCTGAGTAAAGATAGCATTTTTTTCTTTTTTTGATAGCATTTTTTTCTTGCTTGCTTAACTGATTTTGAAAGTGATAAGGCCTTGTTAAGATGTTATCCTTTGATTTTCAGCTTGGTATCAGGTTTGAATGCAATAGTCTTCATACTTCTACAATTGCAATCCACCAAATTTGTCTAACCTGCCTGCCCGATATGTAATTTTACTTCACAGTAATTATACCACCTCATTCCATCATTCAACAAATATTTACAGAATATCTACCGTGTGTGTTTGAGATACTTCCAGAGTCCACAAAAATCAAGACAGCTCTACTTCTTGCATATTAGTTCGTTAAGTTTTCTTAAAGAAATATATACTGCGTGGCTTCAATAATAGAAATTTATTGCCTCATAGTTCTGAAGTCTAGACATTTAAAATTGATGTGACTGAAACATTGTTTTCTTCTTGGGGAGGGTAGACAAAGGACTTCAGAGAGGCAAAATTGTGTATCAGCACAAGCAGCATAGAGATGATGAAGAACTAGAATTTTGATAGGAAAATGAAGGCCTGTGACCAAGGTTTGCCAAACATCAACGCTTAAGGGTTAACATAAAGCAGAGAAATCACAAACGTTTAGAAAGTTTGCTTAGAAAGGCAAAGAGGTATAACATTTAATGCAACAAAGAGTATTCTTGTTACAGATATTCCTCAATATTTGTTTATTTATCCCTGAGAAATAAATAAATTCCTCAGATTTATTTATTCTCTCATTCCACTTACATGCAGCCCCTTGGATTACAAGTCCCAATGTGCCAGGAAACAGATGTCCTGAGTGGGGGTGCTGCTGAGAACTAAGAGTGGAGGTAAGCAGCCACGTTTGACTGTAACGTGGAACCCATGTGGGCCCTTTCTCTTAGTTCTATGGCCTGATTTGTAGCCTCATAAGCTATGAAGGAAATATGGTGAAGATATGTGGAGGAGACATGTAGAGACACTTAGGAAAGATATTTGGAAGAGACACATACATGTGAGACTTGTGGAAAGACTGTTCCTAGTCTGTGCAGAGACAATGACAGCTGTTTTCCTGACGTCATGGTGGATTGAGTACATTTTGAATTCTGAATCTCTACTTCAGTCTCTGGGACTTGCCTAAACCCTTTTTATTTATTTATTTTTTTGGGTGGTTCCCCATTAGAAAGTACCTTAGATTTGTGGCAAGTTTTTTTTAAGTCCCCATGGCCACATTCTTAGCTGATCCTACTTTTCTCATAAAGGGATTGATAATTTGGGGTGCTTCACTGGGTAACTAATTAGGAATATCCTTTCATCTCAATTCACACTAATTCTATTAAAAATCTTTTATACTAAGAGTTGGTTTCCTATGCCTTTGTGTGGTAGAAGGCTGGACCCTTTTAGATCATATACTCCTTAACAGTTTGGGTCTCCGGGTGTCCCTTTACCACACACTAATTTTCTGAGGAGAAATCACCCTATGGGTACAAATGAAATCATCCTGTATTACATCCTTTTGGGTTCTTCTCAGGTTGGATCAGCAATCAAAACAGCATCAGACAGATTAGCAAAGAATAAACAATCAATTTAACAACAAGTATATTGGAGAATTTCCATGATTATAAATTCTAAGGAATGGTGGTGAAGCAGATGAGAGAGCATCGAGGAGAGGGTGAGGGACTCTATGTGACTGATAAGGGGTTGGCCTCATCCTTACTCACGAGTAAGGAAGAGAGCCTTAGAGAGGACATGTTCACTGATAAACCTACAACTGGATGAGATTCCCCCAAACTACATTCTTCTAGGTTTTGAAAGGGGAAACAGTGATTGCTTCTATTGAGAAATACTCTGCAGTTCAGAGCAGGGTGTTGAAACCATTTCTGAGAATATTGGGGTGGTCTGATTTGGATACCTTCGATTCCAGTAATGTTAATGTGGTGAAGCAAAACAAAGATGAAAAGGGCATATGTCGGTGAGCTGCTGCAGTGGTCATTTAAGGATGGTTGTTTCTATGAGGTAGCAGGATGGCAAACTTATAGCACTGGCTTGCTGGATAAAGAACATGTGAGCCAATGAAGAGAACAACTATAGTTAATTTATTCTTGCAGGGGAGTAGGAAATATAAAAGCACATTTTTAATTTCCACATTTTTTTAAAGAAATGGAGAGGATAGCATGTGTGGAAACTCCCGTCAATTCAGTTAATGTAGTTTGGACTTTGTTTCTGGAGACAGGCCAGCTTTCGAAAGACAATGTTGCTGTTGTTCCTTAGGTAGCTGTGTTTCCTGCAGGGCTGCCTGCCTTCAACAGAGCTAAGAGTCAGAATACTTGAAGGATGGACACCATTTAATAGGCTGACATCTGTTTCTCTTTACTGTTCTGGGAATGGACTTTGTATGGGGCTTTTCAAGGAACTTCCAGTGGGCTACTAGTTCTGTTTGTTTAATTCCATTGACAGTATCATCATGTTTGCTGATGCCAATTTAATGATAAAATGAGAAGCTTCCCAGCCCTCCCTTTGCTTTCCCTCACAAGACATTTGATTATCCCGCCTATCTTGGGATTTAAACATGAATCTCAAAAGTGCTAGACTTTCTCAGAAGACCAGATGTTGGAGGAGAAAACCACTGGGCTGTTCTACTTTATCACATTCTTGTGTTACTGTGACATATGGTGTGAAGCAAATATTAGTGCATGGAAATATAAAACATCAGGATGCATCTGAGTTATTCCTCCCCAGTTACATTTGATCTGTGAATGCCGGAAACACTCCATTTCATAGCCGTATTTATCATTCAAAGTAAATCATGCATTTGGGGGGCATAAAATGAGATGCTTTCTAATGCAAGTGATTACCAACTATTGTATATTTCTCCAAAGAAAGATTTGAATTTATATGATCAAGGAGAAGAAGGGTTGCTGTTTTAGAATGTGGCAAAAAGAAGCTGAGGTCAGGGTTATATTATAATAGATTAATAAAAGTAAATGTTAATTTTCCTTTCCTCCTCAGCCCTAGAACTCAATTCCTACAAGGGTAGCTTTGTGGGGTATATTTTGTTTGTTTAGTTTGTTATTGTTATAGCCATTCTTGAAATTTAAAATCTTGAAATCAGGTTTTTATAGGACAAATCATAGTTCCCAATAAATTTCCATTTTATTTACAGAGATGTGTTTGCATAGAAATGTAACTGTCTATAAGGATATGTTAAAAAGTGTACTTAAAAACTAACCCTTGAAAACTGATTATAGATTACAAAACTGCATGGATTATAAAACTGATTCAGGTGGGGGGTTCCTATACCCCCAAATATGAGCAATGATGTAAAGCAATGTTGCTAAAACAAAAATAAATAAATGCACTTAAAGTAACTGGTAATGTGAGACTGTATCAGAATAAAAATTGAGAGTTGTGAGGAAATAGGGCAAAGGAAAAGTTCTGGAGCAAATTTAAGGCCAATGTCATTCCAGAAGGTTAAGTGAACAACACCAAGAGTCCTGAGGTTCCAAATTAGGACTCAGAAAAGGCACTGAGGTGACAACAGTAAAGTAATCTTAATTAGGAAAACCCAACCCTTATTTGCTATCTTGGTATTCCTCTCCCTGCCCTTTGACTTGCACTACAGAAACATAGTGGAGGTATGGTAAGGATTTTAAAACTTATATAAAAACATTGCTCTGAAAATTAAGTCAGGCAAATACAATCCTCAGCTCCTTATTGTCTGTCAATAGAAGGGCTAGAACAGGGAGTACTTGCAACTTAATTTTAAGAAACTACTTTAAAAATCATTGTATTAAAACACCTTAAGTGAGTATTGTCATATATACTCATAGTGTAACAGTCCTGATGGATGTGATGAGTGATATGTATTGACATTGTAATGACCCTGACTTTTGGAAAGGTGGGGGTAAATTTGATAGAGTGACTTACATTATCAATAAAAGCAACCACTTGGTTAAGAAGACACTAGTAAACACACATGGAGAGGCAGGGCCAGGTAAAGCCTGGCTGTGCGGAGAGGTACTGTCTAAATCAGAATTAACAGATGGTCTTTAGATGTTTATAAAATGGTATAAATATAGGCATGAAAACTGAGGCAATTTACCAAGATTATCGACTCCATGTCCATGGTACTGAGGCCTTCTCCAGAGCTTGAAGAGAGCCACCAGAACTCTTGCCCAGAGACGTGATTCCTCTTTCTCCTTGCAGACAGCTGGATTCTAAGAGCTCTCTGGACCAGATTCCCCCTATTCTGGGTTGCCAATCCTCTGAACTTTGCCAAAGGGTTTGTTATCTTCCCTCTTTTGCTGTCTAAATTAAATTAAATGATTGTATGCTTATATTATTGTAATGTGCATTCCCCCAGGGCATTCATATTGTGGTTATATGCATTTGGCTTTAGTCATAAGTGAAATGTTACAGCTTTGCTGAAATTAGCACTCCAGAGATTCCAAACATGATCAAACAGCTATATTACTCTGGAAAGATCTTTATAAGTTTATGCATTTATATACTCTTCCCAGCTACCTTCTTTCTCTCCTTCCCCAAATTCTATCCTCGATCAAGCCTATAAGTCATTACGTCTCTTTTGAACAATCCTGATTATATACATACATTCCCCCTGGAAATCACCTTTTTGGTTACAGAGATATCAATTCATCTTTCAGTCTAACTGGACTAATGATTTATTTTTAATATACTGAATAACCTTCCTTATATTTTAAAGATTTTATTTATTTTTGTGTAGAAGAACTGGAGTGTAGGCCAGAAGTGCAGGGTGGGTGCGAAGATTCACCCGAGACAGAGCAGGGAGCAATACAGCCGGATCTAGTGAGATACACTGCTGAGAGGAGGAACAGGCAAATCAGCAGAGGTCTGCTGCGCCATGAGGGTTAGCTCCCTGGCAGGGGTTTAACACAGGCCCTTGCAGTGGGCCTGCCAATTGTAGCACTCACACTTACCTCTTGGCCACCAGGGAGGCTCCTGAATATCCCTCCTTATACTGTTCTGATTTATGATTTTTCTATGTTAAAGTAGTGCAAAAACAATATTATTCAATAGAAACCTTATTTCTGATTTGAAATTGGGGCATTTTCCTTTTTCACTTTCAGTAAGATTGAAATTCAGTAAAATAGCATTCAATAAATTACATGAGATTTTGAAACTTTATTATAAAATAGACTTTGGGTTAGATGATTTGTCCAACTGTAGACTAATGTAAGTGTTCTGAACATGTTTAAGATAGACTAGGCTCAGCTATATTGTTCAGCAGGTTAGTTATATATTTTTTAATTAAAATTTTTTACCTATATTTGACATCATTTGTATTCCTTTGGGAGTTCCCACCACTATTCCACCCGTGCACCATCACCTCAGTCTCTTGTGCTCTTTCTGTTTTCATCCCCGACTTTTCCCTCCCTTCTCCCCACCCCCCCCCCCTTGGTCCCTTTGGTTTATCTTTGACCTTTTGGTCTTGTTGAGTGTTTTTTTTTTTTTTTATTGCTTTTGGTTGTAATTGCCCTTTTCCTTGATCTCATTCTTTTTCTTCTTTTTTTTTTTTTTTTGTTGTTGTTGTAGCTGTTGCTCTTTCACATTCCTCCTAGTAGTAAAACCATCTGATATTTTTCTCTTGCCTTCTGACTTTGTTTGAGAGTATAATTCCTTCTAGCTCCATCCATGTTTCTATAAATGGCCCTAGTTTTTCATTTTTGATTGCTGAATAGTATTCCATCGTGTATATGTACCCCATCTTCTTGATCCAGTCATCTACTTTTGGGCTTTTGGGTTGTTTCCAGATCTTACCAATTACAAATAGTGCTGCAATAAACATAGGAGTACAGGTGCTCTCTTGGATCGGTGTTTTTGTGTCTTTTGGGTAGATTCCTAAGAGTGGGATTGCCAGATCATATGGTAGTTCCATTTCTAGTAGACTGAGGAACCTCCATACGGCCTTCCATAATGGTTGGAATAGCTTGCATTCCCACCAACAGTGAAGTAGAATTCCTTTTTCTCCACATCCTCGCCAGCATTTGTTGTTGTTGGTTTTTTTTTGATGTGTGCCATTCTTACTGGTGTAAGATGGTACCTCATCGTGGTCTTAATTTGCATTTCCTTGATTATGAGGGATGTTGAGCATTTTCTCATGTGCTTGTTGGCCGTATGCATGTCCTCTTTGGAGAAGTGTCTGTTAAGTTCTGCCCATTTTTTGATTAGATTTTTTATTTTATTTTCTTGAGTATTATGAGTTCCTTGTATATCTTTGTGATCAGACCCTTGTCTGTTGTGTGGAGCGCAAAGATTTTTTCCCATTCAGTGGGGGTTCTGTTTAATGTTTCCTTTGCTGAACAGAAGCTTTTTATCTTGATGTAGTCCCATCTGTTTATCTTCTTTCTCATTTTTATTGTGTTGAGGACTGCCACCTCAAAAGCACTACTGAGATGTATGTCTTGCAATGTTTTACCTATGTTTTCCTCTATATTTTATAGTTTTGGGTCTTACATTTAGGTCTTTTATCCATTTTGATTTTATTTTTGTACATGGTGTGAGATAGTGGTACAGTTCAATTTTTTGCATATGATGAACCAGTTCTGCCAGCACCAGTTGTTGAATAAGCTTTCTTTGTCCCATTGCAAATTCTTTGCTCCTTTGTCAATGATCAGTAGACAGATAGTTGTGTGGTTTTACTTTTGTGCTTTCTATACGGTTCCATTGGTCTTTGTGTCTGTCTTTGTACCAGTACCATGCTGTTTTAATTACTATTGCTTTATAGTGGAGTTTGAAGTCTTTGAGTGTGATAGCTCCATTTTCCTCTTTTTATAGTAGAGCTTTGGCTAATCGGGGTTTTTGTGTCTCCATATGAATTCTTTAAGGAAAAGAATTTCATTGAGATTTTTATTGGTATTGTGTTGAATATGTAGATTGCTTTGGTAGGATGGCCATTTTGATAATGTTGATTCTTCCTATCCATGAACAGGGGTTATCTTTTCATTTCTTTGTGTCCTATTTCTTTTAACAGTGTTTTATAATTTTCTCTGTATGGTCTTTTTTTTTTCTTTTGTTAGGTTGATCCCCAAGCATTTGATTTTCTTGGTTTCAATTGTAAAGGGTATATTTTTCTTGATTTCTTCTTCTTCAGATTGGTTGTTTGTGTATAGGAAAGCTACTGACTTTTGTGCATTTATTTTGTATCCCACTACTTTACTAAACTGGTTGATTATTTTAATTAGATTTTCTGTAGAGCCTTTAGGGTTTTCCAAGTATATTATATCATCTGCAAATAATGATAGTTTTACTTCCTCTTTCCCTATTGGGATTCCTTGTATGTCCTTTTCCTGTCTTATTGCTCTGGCTAAGACTTCCAGTGCTATGCTGAATAGCAGTGGAGAGAGTGGGCATCCTTGTCTTGTTCCTGATATTAAGGGGAATGCTCTTAGTTTTTCACCATTGAGGATTATATTTGCAGTGAGCTTTTACCATGTTGAGGTATGGTCCTTCTATTCTAAGTATTTTGAAAGCCTTCATCATAAGTGGATGTTGGACTTTGTCAAGTGCCTTTTCTGCATCAATTGATATGATCATATGGTTTTTGTTCTTTTTGTTGATATAATGGATTACGTTGATTTTCAGATATTGAACCATCCTTGAGTTTCTGGACTAAATCCCACTTGATCTTGATCGTGGTGAATTATCCTTTTTATGCATTGTTGTAGTCCGTTGGCTAGAATTTTGTTGAGGATTTTTGCATCTTTGTTCATTAGGGAGATTGGTCTGTAGTTCTGTTTTTTTGTGTTATATTTGTTTGGTTTTGGTATTAATGTAATACTGGCTTCATAGAACATATTATGTAGTATTCCTTCTTTCTCAATTTCTTGAAAGAGTTTGTATAGGATAGGTACTAGATCACTTCCTAATGTTTGGTAGAATTCATTTGTGAATCCGTCTGGTCCTGGGCTTTTGTTTTTAGGGAGTGCTTTGATTACTTCTTCAATTTCACTACTTGATATTGGTCTGTTTAATTGTTCTACTTCTTTTTTGTTTAGCTCTGGATGATTATATCTTTCTAAAAACTTGTCCACCTCTTCTAGATTGTTAAGCTTGGTAGCATATAGCTGCTCATAGTATTGTCTGACTATTCTTTTAATTTCTTTTGAGTCTTTTGTAATTTCTCCTCTTTCATTTGTGATCCTGTTTGTGTTTTCTCCTGTTTATCCTTTATTAGCCTGGCTAGAGTTTTATCTATTTTGTTTACTTTTTCAAAGAACCAGCTTTTGGTTTCATTAATCTTTTGGATTGTTTTCTTGATTTCTAACTTATTTCTGCTTTTATTTTTATGATTTTTTTTCTTCTGTTGTTCTTTGGATCTTTTTGCTGCTCTTTTTCTAGGTCATTGAGATGCAAGATTAGATTGTTTCTTTTGAGTTTTTTCTTGTTTGTTGATGGGAGCCTGGATTGCTATGAACTTCCCTTTTAGAACTGCTTTTGCTGCATCCCATACATTTTGGAATGAGGTGTCCTCATTGTCATTCAGTTCAAGTTTTTTTTTTTAATTTCCTCTGTGATCTCCTCTATAATCCATTGTTTTTCCAGTAGTGCAGGTTTTAATCTCCATGATGTGGGTGGGTATCTTGTTTTCTTTTCGTGGTTTACTTCTAATTTGATACCTTTGTGATCTGTGAATATAGTTGGGATGATTCTGATCTTGCTGTATCTGTTTATGTTGTTCTTGTGTCCCAGTATGTAATCGATTCTGGAGTATGATCCATGTGGGTTTGAGAAAAACATGTACTCTGACTTTTTTGGGTGGAGAGTTCTATAGATATCCATTAGATTCAAGGTTTCTATGTCTTTATTGAGGGCTCTGGTCTCTTTGTTTATTTTTTTGTCTTGTTGATCTGTCCATTGTTGAGAGTGGAGTGTTGAAGTCTCCTACTATATAAGTGTTTTCTTAAATGTTTTCTTTCAGGGCTGATAGTAATTGTCTGATATATTTTGGTGCGCCTTCATTTGGAGTGTATATATTGATGATTATTGTGTCTTCCTGATTTAGTGTGTCCTTGACCATTGTATATTGCCCATCTCTGTCTTTTTTAATCTTTTTTATTTTGAAGTCTATCTTGTCTGATATAAGTTTTGCTGTTCCTGCTTTCTTTTTTGGTCCATTGGCTTGTAGGACTGTTTTCCAACCTTTTACTTTCAGTCTATGCCTATCTTTTGTGTTTAAGTGTGTTTCCTGATGACAGTAGAAGGTTGGATTGTGTTTTTTAATCCAGCCTGCTACTCTGTCATTTTATTGCTGAGTTTAGTCCATTTGCATTTAGAGTTAAAATTGTTATGCTGGCATCTATGTTTGCCATTTTGTCTCTTTTTGTTTTGTTTTTTTCCTGCCTTATACTGTTCCTCTTTTTTATTTTCCTGATGGTTTTGGCTTTAGTACTTTTTGCAGAGTTTTTTTGGAGTAGAGGTTTGGTTGTGCTGAATTTCTGGAGTATCTGTTTATCTGGGAAAATCCATATTTTTTCTTCATATAGAAAAAATAACTTTGCAGGACAAAGAATTCGTGGTTGGCATTTGTTGTCTTCAGTGTTTTGAATATATCCTTCCATTCTCTTCTGGCCCATAGTGTGCCCTCAGAGAGGTCTGAGGTTAGTCTGATAGGTTTACCTTTGTATGTTATCTGTTTCTTTGATCTTGCCAGCTTCATTATTTTTTCCTTGTCTTGTATTCTTGGTAGTTTTATTATTATGTGTCTAGCTGAGTTTCTAGTTCTAGCATAGAATTTTAGGGTGCATCTTGATTCTTGTATTTCTAGCTTCATTTCTTCTCTTAAGCTTGGGAAACTTTCCCTTATTTATCCTTAAATATGTTTTCACTTCCTTTATCATTTTCAGCCTCTGGTACTCCAATAATTCTTATATTATTTTTCTTGATGGCATCTGAGATTTCTCAGATTGTGTCTTCGCTTTTTTTCCTCTGGGTTTCTCTTTCTGTCTTGGTTTTTTTTTTTGTTCGTGAATCTTTAAGGGAACTGATTCACTCTTCTGCCTCTTCCAATCTGTTTTCCCCATTTTTCCTATCTTTCTCTATGCTTTCCATTGACTTCCTTAATGTCTCAGTTTCCTTCTTCAAAGAGCTAATTTGTTCTACCACTTCAATCATTCTGTTTTCCATATTCATCTTATCTTCCTGCATACCTTCCATCTTTTTCTTTAATATCTCGTTCTCCTTCAGATTGTTAATGTTTTTAAGCAAATCATTTTTTTTTCCATCATTCTACTCTCTCTTTCAGATAGGCTGAAAAAATTTTCCTTGTCGTTGTTGTTGGATTATTTTGTTTGATTTTCCTTTTCTGGTGAGGTTTTCCCCTGTGGGCTTCCTTGGTTAATGTTTTTCTTCCCCCTGATGTCTGTTTTCTGATTTGTATATTTGTTGAGACACTGTGTTGCTTGTATTGGTAGGCATTTTATGTGTGTTCCTTTTTGGGGTATCAGGAACTGGTGGTCAACGAATAGGCAAAAACATACAAACACCACAAGACCAACGAAAACAAGACCAAAATAGGCAAATGACAGAGAGAAATAAGAGAAGAGAAAGAAAGTGGGAGATAAGGGAGAGGAACTAATATAGAATAACAGAAAAGAAGAGGAAAAAAGATTCCCCCTACAGCCCCACTATGGAGGTGGAGGGCAAGGTGTGCTGTTAACTGTATTGGAGATGCTGATACGGGAGCACTTTGGGTCTTTTGTTGTAACTGAGTAGGTGATGTGGCTCCTTAGGACTCTTTTCACCTGAGGATTTGGAGTACCACAAGGCCCTCTGCAGGAATTGCCTTTTTGGGGTTCCCTTTAGTGACTTTCCAAAGGGGGAAAATGAGTAAGCAGGAGGAACTAGGAAAGGAAAACAATAACAATGAAAACCAGAATCAAATCCAAACCCACAGACAAAAAGGAGAGAAAGGGGGGTTGGGCAAGGATCTCAGGAGTCCCACCCAATTTTGGGTAGGAGGAGGAGAGGTAGTCATGTAGTGGCTGACCCCCACTGCTGTGACTATCCTAGACTATGTTCCCTGAGCTAATCTGGATGTCTCAGGTTTCAGGGAGGTTTCTTGTTGTAGGAGGAGATTTATTTCTGTGTCATATTTCCAGTTCTTTTCAGCCCTAAACTGGGGGTGTGATCACCTGAGGTGTCCCAGGAGCTGCCCTTTGTTTGTGGCTGCACCACAAGAGTAATGTCGGACTGCCTCAGCTACCATCCCTTGGAGAGTATGCGGGTATGTTGTAGTGGTGCCCCAAGTTGGGCCTGCCCCCAGTGGCCTCCCTCCAGCTGCTGTGGTTTGCAACCTTCCCAAACCCTTTGTCTTCAGACACTATGCACAGGATGGGGGTCCCGTGAAGTGGCTCCCCGTGGTGTGGTGGTTTAAAATGTTATCTGGGACTCTGTTGCACTCCAGCCTCAGTGGGTCTTCTCTTCTCTCGCCTTGCCCCTATCCGTTCAACACAGAGCGGGCAGCCATTTCTCTGGTCATCCAACTGCCCCATGCCAAGGGCTCTGACATCCCTGTGCTGCACCCCCACAATGGCAATGGTTTTCGTGCTGCAGCTGCTAAAGCAAGCGAGGGCCGAAGCTCTAAGAACGCTGAAGCTGGTGTGTGTGTGGGGGGGTGCGACTTTGGGGTGCATGCCTAGTTGGTGGTTTAGGTGGGGCCATGCTTCCATGTGTCACGGAGTCCTGACGGGTGGGGCTGCTCCCCACTCACTGCTGAAGCTGTTGCACGGAGTGGGGGGGGTGGGGGGCGGGGATGACTTTGGAGTACTGGGCTTGCACCTCCTCAAGTCAGTTCCACCACATGCGGAGATGCCCAAATGTGTCGCTGCCCTGTTGCCCTGCAGCAACCCCCTTTCTGCCAACTTGTGGCTGGTTTACTCCTGGTTGTTTTACTCCTTTACCCGCATCCTTCGGGATCAGTTTCCCGGATTTGAGTCTCTCCTCTATCTCTGCCTTCTCTAATTGTAAGAACTCCCTCAGCCTAACTTGTCTCCCCGCTCCTTCCCTAGAATCCCTAATGTTTGAGACTTAATTGATTTAATTCACCAAGCCTGGAGCGCTTCCTCGGGTGTCTGTATCTGTGCGAGATTCTCCCTATTTTCATGTCTAGTTTTTTTTTTTTTTTTATTAGTTTTGATTTCTCTTCGGTGTGGGGGTCTCTGGGTTCGTCTTGTAGTTCCCTGCACGCTGAGTTTGTAGGTGGGGGGAGCGGGGAAGGGGATGGGGCAGAAGGGTTATACCGCTTTTCTCAGTTTTTTCGCCTCTTCAATGCATCCTTCTTCTCTGGGTAGGTTGCCATTATAGTCCAATTTATCCTCGATATTCCAGTTCCTGCAGGGACCCGCTGTATTTTCTCCTTTTCTCCTGTATCTTCTGGGAACTTTCTAACCTAGTGTCTCTTCGCCGCCATCTTTTCTCCTTCCTTAGGTTAGTTATATGAAATGAATTTTCAACTTATGATATTTTCTATTTATGATGGCTTTATCAAAGTGTAACCCTATCATAACTCAAGGAGGACCTGTAGTGTCCTCATACTTGCAATGAAGTATTGGGTGAGACAAGAGGAAAAGGCAGTGCTTTGGCTTTCTTAGGGACAATAAAACTATTTCTTTTGGTAAGATCCAAATTATTCTTCTTCTCTTAAAGGTAAATCCTATATGCAGTCATTCCTCTTGCTTTTCCTTCTGCCTTCCATAATTCTTTGTCTTCATTATTGTCTGTTTTATATATTTAAGTCTTGGCTGAAGATTTATGTCTTTTGCAAGGAACCTTCCCCTACTTCCCCTGAAAGAATAATATTGCCCTTCTTATGGCTTTCCATACCATGTTTCATGTTTTTATTAAAACATTAAACCACATTTCACATTATATGGTAATTTAACTTCTATCCTCCCCAAACCACGATGTCTTTTACATCAAAGCTGTAGTTTATTCTTGTTCTTAGCCACAGCACTTGGCATTTTACATAGCAGATAACAACAAAAATCCTAACATGGAGATATAGGAATAGGAAAACCAAAAACAACAACACAAAGTGAAAGGAACTGTTTACTGAGGTCTTATGATGTTCCAAAGTTTCTCTTTGTTAATTTACATATGAAGATTGTTAGGAGTAGGTATGCTCATGAAGAACAGAAGCCATAGATGTAAAGAGTCAAACATTTTTTATTCATGAATTCAAATTTAAAGGTGGCAGATGTGGACATAATAAGTCACTCTGTGATAACAAGAACCCAGAGTCTTTATATCTGTGATTGTCTCTATTCTTAAGGTCATCTTGTGATTCAAGATGACCGTGAATCATAGCTATCATACCCAAATTCTAGAATAGTTTATTCTTTTTTCTTACATACTTCTTTTATGATATTTTCTTCCCACATACTTCTTTTATGATATTTTCTTGGAAGTTGCATATGACACTTTTGTTTGCATCTTACTGGCTGAACTAGCCATGTGATTGATTGATCTTAATTGAAAGGCACAGTGAGAAATGGGTCTTTCTTCTGGGAAGTCACAGGTCCAAATAAAAATGGGGGTTTCTATTGATACTAGGAAGGAAAAAGGGGAAGAAGAGAGGGGGAAAAAAGAAGAAAGTAGTGAGTCATATCGAGATAATTGATAGTTTTTGGCATTTGTGCATTATCAAATTTAACCATCTCAACAACTTTATCACCATAAATCCTAAGGTACTATTATTTGACAAAAATTATCATGCATTATTTTGTATTGGATTTAATTCTAGGGCCTTGGGATTTGACAGAAATCAATGCATGCAACCCCTTATTCTCTTAGAGGTTTCTTTCTAGTTGAGAAGGTTGACAATAAATATATAGATATAGATATAATGCAAGATAATGTGTGAAGAAAAGTTAACTATTATAAATAAATAAAATAGAATTAAGTTAATTTTAATAAAGTCTTCTGGAAGAAATTTGAGGAGGTACCTTCTGTGCAATAAATTAGATGAAGCTATAGTGGTATCTGGAAAATGAGGTTTCCAGGAAAAAGGAATAAAAGAAACTTCAGTTGAACATTAAGGAGTTAGTGAAATCCTGGTAAATGTGGAGTTGAAACCCAAGGCCAGACCATGTAGATTGTAACAATGTTAGGAAGTTTGGGTTTGATTTGAGTTGGAAAGAGACCACTGGAGTTTTTGAGCTGGTCAATGAAATAGATTTATATCTTAGATAAAACATTTTGGTTGCTGCATAAATTGTGGATTCAGAGAATATGGGGCCAGTGGGACAGGAGGCAGGGTAAAAGCAACAAAAGCAAAAAGAAACTAGAGTTTAGGAGAGAGAAGTTGGTAGGTTGGACAGAATGTAATAATGATGAATAGGACAGATAATAAGAGGCAGGATACATTATGAAGTGGAGCTGATAGGCGAGTTGTGATGTAAGAGTGATAGACAAGGGTGACCTTTGAATTTTATGATGGTGAATTTTATGTATCAAGATAGCTAGACCATTTTTGGAATTGTTTCTCTTATCTGCTTAGATTTAAAGGCTCTAGTGACCATTTCCCTAGTATAGAAAGCATAGTGTGATATGGCAACAGGCTTTTGCAAAATATTGCACTGAATACGTCTAATCAAATACTTATAAGTGGAAAGTTCTGAGTGGCCATGTGTTTGATACATTAAATCATCTCTGTCAAACTAATGAGTATGTGATTGGCATATTGCTCTTAGTAGCACAAAGTGGCGAAGTAAAAGGATGAGCTCATGGATTTAAATTCCAAATTCATGGACTACACAAATGACCTGAAAGATTCTGTCTGTCCTGAAAGAAACCCTATTACCTGCAGCCAAAGAGCTGAGATTGCAGAAACCAAACCCAGAATCTCATTCTGCAAGTGGTTGAATTACAATGCAAATTGAATTTCCAACCTCACAGGAAGTCCGCAGTTAAAGTGAGGGCATTGATTAGGGAAGAATGGGATCTTGCAAATGGGAATGTGTACATATGGGAAGATCCTGATGAAGAGGAGGAGATTGAACCCCTAAATTCCAAGTCTTTGCCAGTAGGAGACTTTATCTGAGATTAACCCTGTTTTACCTGAGGGAATTGTAATAACCTCCCCGGAGGCAATTGTCTTGTTAAGACACTGTTGACTGTCCTTGGGATCCAACCCCACCACTCCTCTTTCTCTAGATCTGTTAGTAGATTCAAGTTATTATAGTATCTTAAAGGTCAGTTATAAAGTATGACCCTTGAAGATGTAATATATGCCACAAGAACTCCATGGTTATTTTCAATTTACACTGACAGAAACTCAGGTAATATGTGTGAGAGTAGTTGTTAGGAATGTGGCAGAAGGAACATAAAATTAGATCAGACAGAATTTATTGATATGGGCCAACTAAGCAGAGATTCTATGTTTAATGTTATAGGCTGGGATTTAGAAAGTGCTACTTTGTTATGAATATATTTATGTATAATATTTATCTGTTTTTCCCTTAGCCCTCTTATGATGTAACATAAGATGTATAGACTTTGCATCACTGTATTTAATTATATGATATCAATGGAAAAACCTTTTTATACCCTTCTAGGGGAAATATTCGTGTATTTTGTCTGTACATAGACTATTTTCACCATGTCAGGCAGAAATATGACCCTGTATATACTTTGTTAGGAGTTTAAATATGGTTTAAGGAGATGTGTATCAATTCCAAGTTGACAAAGGGTGGACCATGATCATAAGTTGTATATGTCAACCTAGCTAGATACTGCCATGAAGATATTTTCAAAACGTGGTTAACACTTAAGTGAATAGACTTTGAGTTTAGCAGAGTACCCTTCTGAGTGTGTGTGTATGTGTGTGTGTGTTTCTTATCCAATCAGTGAAGGAAGAGAAAAAAGATAAGGACAATCAAGGAAGAAATTATCCTTCCTCCAGACTGTGTTCAGACTCAATCTGAAGCATCAACTTTTTCTTGGGACTCCAGCCTGCTGCCCACCCTCCTCCTGCATAGAATTCAGATTTGCCGGCCCCCACAGTCACAATAGCTAATTCTTTATAGTGAATCTCTCTCTGTATATAGAAAGAATCTATTGATTCTGTTAGAGGGCAATCCTGAAATAAAATGGGTTTGCATGACTGGGTCCTCACCCGCGTGCTTGAAAGGCATTTATAATAAACACCAACTGCAGGCACACATGACAAAGGTTAATAAAGGGTTTTATTTTACAAAAGAAGGGGAAATAAAGTAGTAACAACACAGGGAGAAGAGAGGGATACAAATTCATAAATATTTTACTAGATCTTTTGAACTGGAACCCAACGGTGTGTTGAGAGCTGGCTCTGAATGAAGAGAGATGGCTCCAAATGAAGAGAGCTCCCAAGGCCCATGTGGTTTTATACCCAGCCTGGCTGCTTAACTCCACTCTTAGGTTCCAGTGATCCACTCTTCGATAATTATTTTATAGGATTTATGGTTCTGGAATATTGGTGGCCTGGAGTGGGGGTTGGAATCTATAAACTTATTTGTGTAATTTATTTAGGACTACCTTTACCCCTAACAATTCTGCTTTTTGCATAAATTAATACCATTTTTATCTGAGAAAATAGGCAAATGATTATGACATTGACTGAGATGAAATGAAAAGATAAAGAAGGGAAGAGGGGAGAGAGATAAAGGAAATGGAGGGTAGTCTGTGTTTTATTTTAGACAAACTAATTTTAAGAACCTTATTAGACAACTGGATGGACATGTTGAGTAAGCAAGCAATTGGTAAATGAGTTAATGCTCAGGAGATAGGTCAGAACTAGAAATCTAAAGCTGGGAGTCACAAGTATATGGAAAATGCTTAAAACATTGGGACTAAGGAGTTTAGCTACAAAGAGAATGCTGATAGAGAACTGAAGAAGACTGAGGACTGAACCCTGGGGAAATTCATTATTTAGAGGTCAGAAAGGAGAATAAAACAAAGGAAACTAGAAAAGAAGAGATAGAAGTATAAGAAAACCCAAGAGGGCAAAATGAGCTAGAAAATAAATACAGAAGGTATCTTAAACAGGGTATTCATCAACTGTGTTAGACATTGCTTGAGATTTGGGAATTATTCATTGCCTTTGGTATATTGGATGTCATTGGGGACTTCTGGAGATATCAATATGGCAAGGACCAAGCCTGGGTGGAATGAGTTGGAGAGAAAATAGCTATTATGGAAGAAAAGATAGAAAGTATCAACAGCTTTCTAAGAAGTTTTACTATAAAGATGAGCAGAGAAATGGGGCAGTGGTATGGGATTTTAGGGATATAAGAGCACAGGCAGATTGGTGGGGATGTAAAGAGGGACATGTATACTGACTACTGGTTGATGTGGAAGAAGCCACTTAGAAAACTATTTTCAGCTTTTCACTGTTACTCTTTATAAATTACAGAACATTGAATTATGGATAATCTCTTAGATTTTTATGAATTACCAGAGAGGAAATGCATGATGGAGGATGTGAGGACCATAGCAGATTACATTGCACTGGAGAACCACACACCCTTACCACAATGAAGTCCAGGCAGAAGATTTTATGAAATGGTAGATAATCCTGTATTTTTTGGTAATTGAAATAGAAAGATCAGAATAGACAGGAGGGAAGGGGACTGGCTACATTTGTAGAAGGTTGATATGATGTAAGAGCAGGGAAGAACAGTTATCTCAGAAATCCAGCCATCATGTGTGGAAAGAACAGAAACCCACATCCCCTCAGACCCAGCTGATCCAGTGTAGAATTAATAGCACCAATTGTCAGCTGTGGCTACCACTTCCCTCAGCCCTAACCTGTGCTACCCAACAGATACCACAGGGAGCAGACATCAGCCTTCCTTTTGAGTCTTTTCCAAATGGTATCTTCGTATGCAAAATAACTGCTGTTATTTCAAGCCACAAAATGTAGGAGTTTATAATATAACAATAAATAACTGGAACATTTGCTTACCAAGCTACCTGTTGTCCCTGGGGCAGCTTCTCTAGCTGTAAAATGAAGCCAGACCATCAAACTAGGGGATTCATGAAGAAATAGATATATTCCTATATAAGTAGGTATTCAATCAAAGATTTCTTCCCCCATTCCCTTTACAACCTCTCAAATCAGACAAAATAACTAGAAATGATTTTTAAGAAAAATCATCTCCTCCATGTCTACAAATAGGCAAAAAAAAAAAAAAAAACAAAAAAAAAAACCATGAGGAAGAAGGAAGTTTGTTCTATCTGNGGAAAAAAAAAAAAAAAAAACAAAAAAAAAAACCATGAGGAAGAAGGAAGTTTGTTCTATCTGCTGATTCTCATTCCCCAAATTGCTCATATTCTCACTTTATTCAGGTTTCTGTTCAAATGCCATTTTTCCAGAGAGGTTCATTTGGGCTTTCCTATATAAAAAATAAAACCAAACCAAAAAAAAAAAAAAATCAGCTTAGGCTCACTCCCCATCTAGTCCTTGTCTACCCATTAAGAATATTTATTTTTCTTCACAGCATCTCCTGGATACTAGATTTTTATGTGTTGATTATATTATCTCACTCTATGGAAATAAAATATCTATAGTAGCAGTTTTGTTTTTTGTTTTTTTTCCACTCTTGAGTTCTATAATCTTTGCAGTACCTGGAACAGTGCCTGACATAGCAGCAGGAATTCCATAAATATTTGTTGAATGGCTAAATGAATGAATTCTTTTTGGTATAGTCCCTCCCTTGTTTTAATTTACTTCTTTCAGATGGCATGCAGAAGAACATGTTGAATGGAACATTGACTTCAAGATTAGAAAGTCAGACAGACTCTAAGAAAGGAAAAGGCAGTCAAATATGCCAATTACTTCAGAAGGGTAATGGCATATTTTGAAATTTGGAGGCTGCTTCATTAAAATTCATTGTGTGCTACATAAAATAAGGAATCAGGAGCCTGACAAAAATGAAACTCAAATAGGCATTCATTTCCTTTATCTTTTTACAAGACAGATCAATTAGTAATTTTATGGTTGAAAAAACTCATTTTTAAATGTTATGTGGGACTTAGTGTAATATCAAATCTGGCCTAATGTCACCTTTATTAAAGAATTCAAAGCACTCTTACATCTGTTCATCCCACTAAAAAAATACTGAGAAGCACAATTTCTGTGATCGAAAGTTTATAACAGAAGAGGAAAATGGGCATAGAAATGATCGTGTTGCGTAATTAACTCACCAAAAAAGTAAAGGCAAATAATCAGTACCAGACCGGAACATTTTGAGCTACACTTATATTTGTAAAGCAAGCCATGGAAACCCTCCCAAACAGGTGTGTTGAAGAGTCCAGATGGCCTCCAGGAGGGGCCAGGAAGCCCAGCACCTTCTGCCGCAGCTCTGGTCACTTTCACAGGCTCACTGGGTTTGGCTGCATCAGTGCCTCGCTGGGGGGCGGAACACACAGGTGGTGCCGGATGAGAAACAGGGTTTCCAAGTAAGAGACTACTGTGCTGCTGGAGAATTGCCTTCCTTTCCACTACCAGTTATAAAACTGAGATCCAAATAATTTCTGGCTGGTAAAGATCCTGGATACTTTTTAGGTAAGAGAACATAGGTATTATTTAACCTCAGTAACCTAATGCAGGTAAATTACATTCTGGCAAGTGAAATTTCCCCTGCAAGGTCAATCAGACATTTACCTTTGCCTTTTAGTCTTGTGTAGGCTTTCCTAGAAGCTATTAACCAGCTGTTGAACTCCAATCCCTGCAGTACAAAAGACTGTATTTATTATGAGTTGGATGTTGGGATGAGGATGTGTGATGCTGGAAAGCTTCCATGTGGGTCTAGTTCTAGTAGGATGTTTCACAGACATATTATAAACAAGGAAACCTTTGGCCCTGTTAATTGCAAACAGCCTTGGGAAAGTAGTGCTAATTGATGCTTGTTGTTCTTCCAGTGAAAGTGAGGAAACAAGGGGTCCTTGCCAGTCACAATACTGATGATGGCGTCTCCACCCAGTGGAACGAAGTATGAAGGATGATTACTGTGCAAGTAGATTTATGAGAAAAGCTCAAGGAACCATAGTCAAAGTACTGTAAGAGAAGCCAAACTTTCCTTCTCTCCTTTTAGTTCTTCCACAAACTTACTAAACTCCACCTAGCATTTATGTTCTAGAAAAGATTTATCCAAGGGTATGGAACAAATTTTGAAGAATTCTGTAAGACCTTTTCTCCTTCTCTTACAGCACTTTGTTGGGTTAAAACAGTATTTTCAGAAGGAATTGTTAAATCAGAGTATTTTAATTCAGACATCCAAGATATAGCAAATGTTGTGTACAATCTCAGGTATGCTATTTAAGGTTCTACCCTTCCATCACTACTAGAGCACTTCAGTGGGTAAGTGATGGAGAAGGCATTATTATAGGAAAATTATTCAATACATTTTAATTTAAATAGTGAAACTATTTACTAATACTAGTTTCTTGACAAACTCCAAAGTGTCTGTTTGCAATCTGCTTCTTCATTGTTTTCTTTTTTGTAAATTCATAAAAATTGAAATGCAGCATGGTTTCAAAGTTTGAAAATAAGGTTTTTCAAGCATTTTTTTCCAAAATAGATTACTGTCATTAGTATTAACACTTGTGAAAACAATTTGTGTCACTTAGAATTGCAATTACTTTGTACAAAAAAAATTCTTGTACTGTGACTCACACAGACTTTTCTGAAGGTTGGCAGTCCAAAGTCAGTGTAGTTGCTCTAGAAAGTCATCACAGTTAGGCTGCTTCTCTCTCCTGGTCCACCATTCTTGGTTTGTGTCTCCAAGCTTAGTGATTGGATCTGAGGAACAACAGGAGCATATTCTGAGCCAGTGAATGATGGCCTGACCTGGCTCCAGCCCCATCTCCACCGTGATGAGATCTCAGGTGCTGAGGATTACAACTCCCAGCATGCCATGAACCAGCTTCCTGAAAAGGGGATGATGTTCTGGGAACTAGAGATGGAGTTTAACAGCCATGCTGGTCTAAAAACTGACCACTGCATGATCTCATTCTCTTACTTTTTCTACTTTGAGCTGCATCTTGGTGTCTCAGCTCGGACAACATTGCTGGTAGGAAATGTTGGTCAATTAATCTCTCTCTCTCCTCTTTTTAATCCCCTTGGATATAAACCTTTTCTTTTAGAAATAAGTTATCTCTGTGTATCTAGCTTGGGTCTTGTCCCAGGTTCTTACAGCCCATCACCCCATTCCCACAGGGTTGCCAGCATGCCAAGTAATATGTTTAGTAAGAAGAAAAGATGAGACTAAACAGTAACAGCTTTTAGTCTGAGTGTGTCCATTTTTGACAGGTGAACAAGAGTATTCTCAAACTCTCCAGTTGGAGACCTCCCCTCATTACCCATGACTGGGTCATATAATCCCCTAGTGGGAAAGAGATCTCAAGTGTAAGCTATGTTCATTGACCAAAACAGTTAAACTCAGCTACCCTAAATGAAATCTGAGCTGATAAGTTATTAAGGGTTATGAACTAGCAATTGAAGTTATGAATAAAGAAGGGGAAAAAGGATATTATAGGTTAATAAGAACTGGGTGCCACACAGATTTCATGATTCACATTTACATTTATATTCTACATCATATTACACATTACATTTACATTTATATTCTTTATTGACTTTCACTTTGGACACACTCAATCTTCCTTGAGGTTGGACTGACATCCAAGGTCCCTAGAAATATTTTCATCATCAGTAAGTTTACTACATGCAACTTTAGTTTCCCAACATTTTCCTATCTTTCTCCTGTATCAACCATAGGCACAAAGCATTGAAATTTAACTTCTGAACACTACTAGAGAAAAATATACTTGTCCCCTAACTCTTTATTCAGTCTGGAGATCTGTGAATTGTACTAACAAAAGATAGATTAATAGGAAAATGGCACTATTATTAATATAATTGTGTGCGAGAGTTCATAGCAAAGAAATCAGACGAAGAACTAGCTAGATTCAGGCTTTCAAGCCATTCTAACAAATAAAATGTTAGTACTTTAAAGGATGATAAATTTTAGGGAAATGACTTAGAACTATACAAAGGAGCTAATGAGAGATAAGAGCTATTTAAGTAAGGTTTGTTTATGCAAACTCATCTTAGTATTTTCTCTCCATCTCAAATGATAAGAATCACTTTTTTCTTCCTGACAGGATGAGATCATCTTCACAAAAGTAAATTTATACTCTGCATTTAGGTAACTAAAGGAAAGAACAGAAAACTTTTCCTACAACTGTTGATATACATTTCCCTTCACTCAAAATATTCCTCATGTCACAATGGTGTATTTGGGGGTACCGTATCTTGATCCCCTTCAACAACGCATTTGCATGATCCCATATATTGCCATTTGTTGAGGAGAGAAAAGTCATCAACTTCGTAGTGAAATTTTGTTTATGTCTGTTAAGTTGAATGTCCTAAAGTAGGGTAGTCTCTGGGTGGGTGTTGGAGGCCGACAGCTGATGATAGGCCAGCAAGATATTACAACCCTGCATCTGAGAACCACTGCACTAGACGGCAAGGTTAGTCAACTGTTCTTTACCATGGGGTTAACATTTACTCATGTTGTTAAAATAAGCCCCAGGTCACTTAGATGTTGATGGCTGGGTATAGGAATCAGAGAGAAGAGAAAATGAAATGGGAGATTTGGGGATGATGTCATGATATAAAAGGACATGTCAGCTGAAAAGTAGTAAAAGGCAACTTTGAAATTCAACTTAACCTTCTCCCTGAACTGGGAGGCCATATTTGCTTCTTTGGGTTAGAGCCAAGTACCCTTGATTATTACCCAATTTGCTTTAAACTGAATCCTTTCAAGTAACTGGTTTTATATGTAACTGAGAAAAATTAGCAAGTTTATGAATTAGGCTTTAATGGACTCTCCGTTTATAAAACCTAGCCTTTTTTCCCTTGATTTAAATTTAACACATGAAATTATTGATCAAGATTGCATCACCATTATGAAGTGCAAACTATGGTTCTGAATTGAATTGAGATGAGGAATCAGATGCACTTTGGAAAATCCAAACTCATTTTCACTTCCCTCTGGTCACTAATAACCTTGAGTAAGAAAGAACTCTTCCAGAAAACACTGGTTAACGTTACCGAAACAGCACCTCTATCTGAGCACTTCATGACCCCTCAGAGGTGTCCTCAGCACTGCAAAGGACAGATGTAAGTGAGAAATTTTTATTATCTGCTATTAGATGTCATTTCTTGCCTCCACTGCTGCTGAAGAATAGAACAGTCTCTGAACAGTCTGTTGAAAGACAATTTAACTGTTTTATGACAAAATACAAGATAACTGTTTCCTGCAAAACAACAGGGGGTTTCTACAACAGAGAAAGCAGGGTGACTTTCCTAGCCTGGAATCTGTCCAAAACAAAGGCTAACTCACTTTCATTAGATTGTTAATGGCTACAATTTTAGGGCTGCTGCCTCTTTCATTAAAATGTCTCTACTGTGGTTTTGAACTGTTCCTCCTCCATGTTGCTGAGTGCTAAGTTATTAACTTGGCCATTTTGCTTTCTAGTTTTCATTAGCCTTTTTTTTTTTTAAACTTTGTCAATGTCTCCCTTTTAAATGGTCAGCACTCCAGCTGACAGAAGACATTCCAGCCTCCATTTAGTTGTTTCTATTTGCCGTCATTTCTCTCCTTAGTCTAAAGTGCATTTTCATTGAACAAAACCCTCATTTTGTGTTCAAGTTGGATAAAGAGCAGAGTCTTACCTGAGGTTGATCTGCTTTATCAGATAACCTGCCTGACACATGTTAAGTTTGAATTTGAAATTCCTAAATTCAGACATTTGCAAATCCCTCTTGGGATTATGAGTATAGGCTCCAGGGCAGAGATCATCGAGACATTTCCAGTTTTGATAGTACTAATAAAAAAAAAATTCTAGCTCAATTGGGCCACATTTAACCTGAAAATGGAATGAAATGGAAAGCCAGATTGTTTTATAATTGACAGCTTTGTCTCCCAGCAGATGGCTGTAATCTCTTGCATGTGCCAAACACAGACTCTAGGATTTTTGAGTTTGTAATGAAAACAGAAAGGACAAATATTTATCGTAATTACAACATTTGTGCATTGGATATAGTTTCTCAGCCTTTTAATCCTCCTTGATTAGAAAATACATAGTGATTTTTTTTCTTGCCAGTTGAAGGAGTTTGTTTACCAACACTTTGAGAAACATTTCAAACTGTAATAAGCATAAATAAAGCAAGGTCAGGCAGAATCATCTCTTTTTTATAGTTTAATTCCAAGGGAATCTATATATCAGCCCATTCGGGAAGTTTAACACCGTACATTAAGACACCCCTCTCCCCCCAATCAGAAACTATAATACTTAAATTCAAGTATTTAAGCACTGGATTTGTCTGAGGAAATGATCCAGTTTTCGATTTTTTTTTCTTTCCATTCATTACTGCTGGCTGGTTCTCCTCATGAAGGTCAGTTGAGGAGCTCTCTGTGATTAACATAATTAGGTTCCCTGTGTAGTCTATGGAAATAACTTAAGGGAAACATGTCCCACACTTGATTAATCCCATCAGATTATGGCCACTGCCATTGTGAGCAAATCACTAGTCAGCATCTGCTTTATGATCATCTTAGAAAGAACAGCAAGTTGTAATTCAAATGTAAATTCCTGAGACAGAAATCAAGGTTTCCCTTCAGCTTTGGAATAATGAGTGAAAATATGGATACAGCAGCAGCAAGTATGAGTTTAAGATCTAGTACATCTTTCACTTTAGGTTTTGTTGTAGGCAAACAAGTTAATATTTCTTAGACTATTTCTTGACTTGTCAAATCCTAAAAGTTTGAAATAGTTTGACAAATATTTTCCAAAATATCACATGGTCACCCATATCTTAACTTATTTCAGTATTTGATTAGAAGTATCCAATGTGATATTTTGCATATTTCTACTGCCAGGTCAAGGCAAGACTCTTAGTGTTCTCTTTACTACTTAAAATAGATATTAATGTCTTTAAATCTAATTAGATTCAAGTCAGTTCTAGAACCTCCAGAACCAATTCAGAAAATTATTTCTCTAGAACCATTCTCAATACTTTAATCTGTATTAGTGAGGGTTCTCTAGACAAAATAAAGCCAACAGGATATATATATATATATATATGTATATATACACAGACAAAGAAATGCATTACAAAGAATTGGCTCATGCAGTTATAGAGGTTAGCAAGTCCAAAATTTGCAAGGTAGGCTGGCAGGCTAAGACAGTCATTGTCCCAGTTTGAGTCCAAAGGCTATCAGCTTTAGAACCAAGAAGAGCTGATGTTGCAGATGAAGTCTGGAGGCAATAGGTTGGGGAATTTGCTTTCTCTTTGGGCCAGTCTTTTTTTATGATTTATTTATTTATGCATAGGAGAGCTGAGGTATAGGCCAGAGTCGTGGAAGGTGAGAAGATTCACAAGAGACAGAGTGGGGAGCAGAACAGACAGATCAACCAAAACACATTGCTGAGGGGAGCAACACAGAGGCAGGAGAGGTCTGCAGCGCCATGTTGGTCACCCTTCTGGCTGGGGATCGAACTCATGCTGCTGCACTGCAGATGCTTCACAGTGTGGTACTCATCCCACTGAGCCACCAGAGAGGCCCCACTGTGGGCCAGTCTTTTTGTTATGTGCAGACTTTTTTATCTGAGACCTCCTACATTGTGGAGAGTAATTTGCTTTATTTATAGCCCAGAGATTTAAATGTTATTCTCATTCAAAATACCCTCACAGAAACACCCAGAATAATGTTTTACCAGAGGGTATCCCACAGCTCAGATAGATTGACATAAAGTCAACAATCACATATGTAATAACCTCCCCAAATAGATACCTGGACTTCCAATTCTATACCCACACTGCCACTAGAGTGAACCTTCTTAAATGCAAACCAGGTCGCACATTTCCTAATAAAACATTGCAATTAGAACACAAGTGTAAACTCCTTAGCATCAACCTTTAATCTTCATCTATTTTTCATCTGACTAATCTCTCTAGATGTATCTTCTACTCCTCAAATCAACTCCCACTCCACTACTATGATTCCTCTTATTCCGACCTTTAGAACCATTTAATTTCTTGCAGCACAACACATTTTCTTGCCTCCATCTGTAGGCATGCTATTCCCTGTCTAATTCTCTCATCCACAATTATATTTGCTTGGAAAATTTGTAAGCAGCCACCTCAACGTCAGTATCGCGGCAACTTCAATTACTGACGCAGACACCCAGAAAACCCTAAACCACAAGATGGCAAAGAGACAAAAGCAGCGGATCCACAAGCTGAGAATTCGTCCCCTCCCAAGGCTGAGCAGGGCGGGCTGAGTAAATGCTGGCTTTCAAAAACCCAGAACCACCTTAAACATCTGCTCCACTGAGATGTCTTTACTGACCTATCATCGAAAGCTATTTCCTCCTTGTTGGTGTTAGTGCACCACTGAGGGACACGCAGGGATCCCAAACTGTTGATGGATGCATGCTCTAAAAGGCATCTAGTCATCTGCCACACAGAGATTAAGGACACATGCTCTTAGTGTGAAAGATTTTTAATAGGATAAGTGTGCACAGAGGGAAAAGAGAAGAAATGATATTCCTAAAATATTCTGAAATTTACCCTTTTCCTTGTGGGCAAATGCACAGTCAAATATTCTGACCAAAATGGGACTGCTGAGTCTCAAAATTTGCCACAAATATAAAGTACCTTCTGGTAAGGAACCATAAGAAAGGGGTTAGGTGAGTCTCAAAGTTTAGGGATAGAAAGAGATACCACATCAGTCTAACTGCTACTGTGGTCTCTAACAAGGACAGCCTTCCCCTGTATCTCTCGCCCATGTTTCTTTCCCAAGTATTTCTACATGTCACTCTTCTTTGTATCTCCTCCCAATGGTACTAGAGTGCTAGTTGGGCTACAGGAGCAAGAGGACAGGCCCAATCTCCATCCATGATATCCTAGGTCCACCTGGCATTCAGTTCCATCGCTAGTTCCACGGATTTGCCAGAGCAGAGTTGGTTAATGGCATGCTGGGATTTGTAATCCAAGATGGAAGACTATAAGTGGGGGCGGGGAAAATGGCACCTCCCCTTCACAGAATTGTCTCTGTAACAATGTCACCACGGAGCTATGCTACCATAGCGTCATACTCATAATGCTGAAGTGGTCCAAATTTTCTCTTTATATCTGGCTTGTCTATGGAAAGTGTTCTCTATTAAGATCAAGAACTCTTTTTACTTTAGTCCCCCAGTATATCATGTGGTATCTATACCTTCTAAAGTATTCAAAAATTGATGTGGATTGAACAAAACAGGGGAGATTTGATGAAAAAATTGAAGCCTAATTTGGTAGCCAGTGAGTATTAAATGAAAGTTTTAAATTAAAAAAATGTCTCCTTGAATAGAGTAAGAACAACTTGTGCTTTGAGAGATCAATCTGTCACTGATAAGGGAAAAAGGCTGAGAACAAGATGGAGCTAAGAAAAGGAAGGTGGCAAGGACAGGTAATTCTCTTGTCATAATCCAATGATGAGCTAAGAAGAAACTCAACTAGTTGAGGAGAAGATGCTCCCATTTGCAAATATTTTCTCCCTTCTTTAAAGTATAAAATAGTTACATTTTCTTTGACTCCCTTAGAGGTTAGTTATGACCACTGAGATGTGATTAAAGTGATGTGTCCTACATCCAAACAGAAGCTCAAAGACCCAGTGTGATATGCCACATTCTAATGCTCATGCTGCCGTGACCATGGACACATGTGTGACCAAGGACTCTCTGTGAGGCTGCTGCCCTGAGGGTCACTGTCCAGCTCAGTTTCTCTGCCACCTATATCAGGCTGTACTAGAAATGGAAAAATTAACCTTTGCTGTGTCCAACTACTGATATTTTGGGAATCGTTTTTACTGCAGCAAACCCTAGCTTATCCAGGACTTAGCAACTAATGGAAGAAACAATGAGTTGCAAAAAAAGATGTAAAATTTAGTGAGAGAATATAAAAAATTTAGCTTGAGTGACTGACAGACTGTCACATACTGTTGTTTATGGTGTTCACAACTGTAAGATTCCCATCCTTGTCACAATCTACCTGAATTGTGACTGTTACCTGTGCAGGGAAAAACCTGCACAGATGGACAGAGTAGCCTCTGAGTCATTCAGAAAAAAGAAAAAAAGGATTATTTATTGTCATTGACTTCCAATGATATTCTTTTTTTTAAGGTTTATTTTTCTTTATTTATGCATGTAAGAACTTGGGTGTAGGCCAGAGATGTGGTGGGTAAGAGGATTCACCAGAGACAGATGGGGAGCAGGACAGGCTGATGCACTGCTGAGGGGAGCAGTGGGTGAGACAGGAGAGGTCTGCTGTGCCATGTGGGTTAGTTCCCTGGCTGAGGATTGAACCTATGCTGCAGTGGCTGTTGATAGCTTGATAGCACTGAGACTTCAACCCCTGCCCCACCAGGGAGTTCCCCCAAATGATACCCTTAATGCTGGAAATAGAAAAGCAAAATGGAGTTGATGGGCTCAGAGGTGGTGGTGGACACTTTGATAGAGTCTCTGTGGACAGAGGAGAGGAAAACAGCTTTGTGAATTGTAATTGAGCTGGAGTTTGAAGGCTAGTTTGGAATTGTTCATGCAGACAAAGGAAAATAATCATTTTAAGCAAAGGAAACATGTGAATGTTTGTGATACATTGGAGAAATAGATTCATGGTTTAGGTTTAGCCTATGTTTTAGCTATAAATTTTGAAGGTGAGTAGAAATTGTGGCAATAGAGGTTGGGAAGTTAAGTTTAGGGTCATTTAGATTTTGTATTCTAACAATCCTTTAGGTTTTATTTCTGGAACAAGTGACCAAAAAACTTTTTTTTTTTTTTAAGATTTATTTATTTATGCATACAAGCACAGGGGTACAGGTCAGAAGTGTGGGGGGTGAGAGGATTCACCACAGAGAGTGGGGAGCAGAACAGGCAGATCAACGAAGTACACTGCTGAGGGGAGCAGCGGGCACAGCAGGAGAGGTCTGTTGCGCCATGTGGGTCCCCCTCCTGGCCGGCGGCAGGGATCGAACTCGTGCTGCAGCGGCTGCGGTTTGCTTCATAGTGTGTTGCTTAACCCACTGCGCCACCAGGGAGGCCCCCAAAAAACTTTTTAATCACTTGATTGTTATACTTAAGTTTTATGTTTTAAAAAAATAGGTGATTTCTGTTATATTGTTGATAAAATAAGGATATTCTTAATGGGGAAACTCACATATTCAGTTGGGAAACTTTTCATTGGTTTCCTGATTTGAAAGATTATTGTTATTTGCAAAAAGATGAACTTGGCAGTGAGATTTTGTTAATACGATTCCAAAGATGGATCCAACTCCATTTTCAGTGTTACTTTGGAATTTTGGTATTTGAGTGCATAGGCTATCATGTAGAATCTGGAAAGCTTTTTATCATGCAATGCTAGGCTCGCTTGTATAGGGATGTGATATGCAATCGTGCAGGGCCATAAACAATATCACTCAGAGCAAAGGAATTTTTAAAGAACTTGTAAAGAACAGAGGTCACTTAATTATAGTCTGAATTTACAATTCCTCTGGAGAACAGAGTCCATTTGGATGAGCTTTGTGCCTGGTCTTTTTTGGTTTTGGCTTTGAAGGTCTTCTCTGTAGTGATATTTACCATGATAAATTGTCACCTGTATTATGGACAATGATTTCTAGCTAATGTTTGGCAGTTCAGGCATTGCTATAAAATGCTGGTGTCTAGATCTGTTTCATCATCAGAATTTGAAATAAGACTTTTAGGCATTCTCCTCACAAAAATTACTGCTTTCAACTCCCTGTAGACCCTTAAATACTCTTATTTATGACCTTTTCATATATCATTCAGTGTTAACATTTTTAACTCTCCTGTATTTCTCTGCTTTTTCGTCATCTAAATAAAAAAATTGACAGGGTGCTTTCCTGGTGGCCTAGGGGTTAAGGCTCAGCACTATCATTGACATGACCTGTGTTCTATCCCCGGCCAGGGAGGTGACCCACATGCGGCACAACAGACCTCTCCTGTCTTGCCTGCTAGTCCCCTTAGCAGTGTATTTCTGTAAAATCTTCCTGCTTTGCTCCCCGATCTGATCTGTCTCTGGTGAATCCTCTCACCCCCATACTCTGGCCTGTGCCCAGTTATTCTATGCAATAAATAAATATATAAATAATAATAATAAGAAGAAATAAGAACTGGATAATAAGGCATAACCTAATGACAGTGTAAATGACCATCAAGATATCAAAGGTGATTCCTAGAAATCTTTATGTAACTGAAAATTCACTGAATTTTAAAAACTTTATACATGGTAAAGAAATCATAAAAAAGTAACCCTTCAGAGTGAAGAGAAAATCAGGGAGTTTTTAATGACCTGGTAAGACATAGCTGTCAGGGGCCTCCCTGGTGGTGCAGTGGGTTAAGCACACACTATGAAGCAAACCGCAGTCACTGCAGCACGAGTTTGATCCCTGCCTCCAGCCAGGGAGGGGACCCACATGGCGCAGCAGACCTCTCCTGCCTCACCCTCTGCTGCCCTAGGCAGTGTGTTTCGATCATTCTGCCTGTTCTGCTCCCCGCTCTGTCTGGTGAATCCTCTCGCCTCCAGTGACTCTGGCCTGTATCCCAGCTCTTGTATGCATAAATAAATAAATCTTAAAAAAAAAAAAAAAGACATAGCTGTCAAAGTATCTACCAGATGTTGGCATATCTAAAGTCAAAGTCGAACTTGATTTGAATTTTTATTCATTTGAAGAGAAAGCATGATAATTATTGCCTACCCAAGGGTTATTGTCCCAGGGACTCTGCAGGACATTCCCTTAAATTAAGAAATATTTGTGCTCAGGAATCTATGCTGGTACAGAGTAATGACTCCATTAATACTAGCTATTAATATTACTGTTCCACTGAACTGAGAAATAAATTGAAATTTTCAAGTTGAACTTAAAATCAAGTATTCCTTTGGCATTTATACTAATTAACACATAGCCAATGATTCAAAGTATACATTTAAAAACATCCTTCTGCTGAATTTATAATGTGATAAGATGGCAGCCCTACCCCTTGATAATGTTGTAGATGGCAAGATAGGACTGCTGATGTCTGATGCTATGGATACACTTACCCTGTTCAATAGGGCAGTTATGAATAGTGTGACACATGAAAGAATCTCTCAAGCTGAAATGACAAAACTTCTCCTAGCGAGAGTAACCATTTCTTCAGACTTTGAGAATAACTATTACATATCTTAAGAGAATGCAACATATTCTAGACACCTCACTGTTTCATATTTTATAACTATTATTTGATTTTCTCAAAAATCCTAGGAGCTAAATATTACTACTTCTATTTATATAACGAAGATTCTGAGATTTTGGAAATGGCTCCAGATCAATCAGCTAGTAATTGGTGGATTGTGATTTGAGCCCAGACTGACAGATTCCAAAGTCTGTGTTTTTAATCATTACAATTCATGGCCTCCCCACTAGTGCAAGTTCAGTGTGAGCTTTATTCCTCTCTGCTTATTTTATGCATCAAGAGGCTTCATAAATGTGGTTTCTTAGACTGTCTGAATGATTGAGTGGACCTCAATGTGAGGATTGTTCGGTTTCTCTGAAACACCCTTTCTTTGATAAATCTCTCAAAAGGAATAGTCCAGGGATAATAAATCGAGGCATCCCATGGACTCATGGGAATTTACCTCAGTGATTGATAGAATGAGCTGGCTGTCACCTGCATACATAGTAAATAAAGCCATGGAAATGCATGAGATTGCCACATGAAAATTGACATTGGTTTGTTCATTTTCTTACGGGAAGAATACAATTGAAATGAAAGGAGCTGAAGGGAATCATAAGAGTGATTGATAGAAAGATACCAAGTTTAGATTAGGAAGCTAGAAAAGAGAATAGACAGTTTTATTATTATTATATTACTGTGTCTTCAAAGTCTGTCAATATCCTTTCCTCAGTTCATTCACAAGGTAAATAGCACACACTAGGCACCATGGAAAAGAGACAGAAACAGAGAGAGGCTTTCTACACGTAAGGATTTATGTTTTAATTAATAGATTAGAAATTAATCTGAAGGCATTCCATGATCAAGACAGGCACATGTTCACCACCCAAGGTCCTGTTTGCCCTTCATTTTATAGAATTTGTCTCCTTAAAGAAGGAAAACTCAAGCACTCTTTGACCAGGAAAGGCTAAGCAGGATATGAAATGGAATGTGTGAAGACATACAAACAAAGCATTCTTTAAATATACAAAGTTCAAATCTACAAAAGAATATACAGGTAAAAGCCTATCTTATACAGCAAAGGAGAGCACATAATTAATGATCTAGTGTCAGAGAAATGTGCTGCCTTCATTTACTTCCAACTATAATAAGGGACTAATTGAGGAGGTTGATTATGAAAGAAAGACACTCATTCAAGGATTCTTCAAGTTTGGTTTTCTTAGCCTTCAGTATATACTGAAAAGTATTTACATCAGAGATAATCATCAAAGTGATCTTCCAAGGGAGGGAAGGTCTTTGGCTGAATTTTAGAAATGGCTTAGCTATCAAACGCTACACTGAGTTTCATGGACACGATAATGGAATAGAAAAATCATAATATAAGAATATGAAACTTCCTTAAATCTCAAGGAAACAGGAGAATAGCAACATTTAATAGACCTACATTTGAAACTCCATTGGAAATTGTGACACTCCCCTTCTATCATACATACTAGCAACTAGGGTAAATCATGTTTCTGGTGAAATCTTTCCTAATTAAGTCTTTTTTCAATATTTAATTCAATTGGAAAACTCTAGGGTGAAGTCACCCTTCTATCTTTTAAAATTATAGCTGTTAAGAACATGTTTATGAGTGTGTGCTTATTGTTTCTGTTGGGGGGAAAGAATGTCCTGAATGAACTTTTTAAACACAGGTTTAATAGACTCTACCCTCATTTTAAACCAAAGAGATCCAAGACACCAAGAACTACAAATCAGTTCTGCCATCCACTGCATCAAGACAAAACATATAAGACTTTAATGGAAAATAACTTTAATACAATTAGGGAACAATACATAAAAGACAAAGAATATAGTTATTAAATCAAGCACTCAAAGTTACCTATCCCCCTCACGGGTAAAAGTCCAGCCAAACAGGATTGGCCCAAAGCAGGGCTCGAAAGCCTGCCACAAGTCTAAAGCCCTTGTGGTGGAGACCCATAGAAAAGGGTCAGAAAGGATCAAAGACTGGGAGAAAAAGAGCAAAATAAAAACCAAGATAAAAGCTGCCATTGTTAACCTCTCCACGGGTCTCTCACCCGCGTCTGCTCCAACCAGTCCAGGACCAAGAAGAAATCACAGTTTCTTCACATGTCTCTGTCCCACGTGCCTCCTCCAGGTCTCCTTGCTGCTCTCCATCCTGCTTCCTGCTTCCTTCCTTCTGCAGTCTCCTCTCTAGCTTCTTCTTACCCTGCTCAGATCCATCTTCCTTTGTGTGGGGCAGGGATCCTGGAATTTCCCCCTTTCCTGGGGACCACCCTGTTACATCACTAGTATAAAATCTATGCTTGTGCCATTGTTCTCATGATTCCTAAATCCATGTTTAAATTCTATCTTTGGTCAAGCTCTTTGCCTTTTAGACAGTCACCATTCATCTGATCTCTTGGGTTTGAAGGCAAATAGTGACTATCACTCGGGTTTAGTGATCGCTCCTCTTCAAGGTGTTCAGAAGGGAAATGATGTTCTCCAAGGCATTCTATGATCATCTGAGGATACAAGATAAAAGGGAAGACTCTTTGATAGTGTAAACTATGTATTATACATCAACACATAGCCCATGCTTTCTGGACAGAACATATCACAGACAACTTGGTGAAATTAAAGGAGGAAGTTCTTATGAGCAATCAGAGTGAGATTTTACTGCATACATTTCAGCTCAGAGAAAGCATCAAAGGTTCCTTCTACCCTGGGCTATATATAGGCTTTAAAAATCTTACCAAGGTGGGGCCTCCCTGGAGGTATAAGGGTTAAATACAGCACTATGAAGCTATCTGTAGTCACTGCAGCACAAGTTTGATCCCCGGCCAGAGAGGGGACCCACATGGCACAGCAGACCTCTCCTGTCTCATCTGGTGCTCCCCTCAGCAGTATATTTCAATCCATTTGCCTGTTTTGTTCCCCACTCTCTCTGGTGACTCCTCTCACCCCCTGCACCTCTGGCCAGTATGCCAGTTTTTGCATGCATAAATAAATGAATCTTTAAAAAAAAAATCTTGCCAAGGAGCAGTGCATATCTGCATTCTTGTCTTTCAGATTATGTATTAATCTGTCTTTTCATAACTGAGCTTTAAACATCCCCTTCCATACTCTATAGCATCTTTTTATTTTTGGATTATTGTCTGTTAAAACATTTTGGTTTAAAGAAAAACATTTTGGAAAAAACTAATGAGAACTTCATTTGAAAATGAAGAGTGCCAAGAGCTACAATGACTTAAAATCAGCCTCAACCCAATTAAATTTTAGTCTTCCTTCAACATGAGATCAATTTAAAGTGAAATGAGCAAAACTCTTGACTAACCACAGATTCAGTCATAATTTCTAGAAAGTTTAAAATAAGGACAAAAATCACATTTTTAGACAGTTAAACATGTTTAACGCATCCAATTTATTTGTTGCTTCATTAAAGTTCATAACCTATCAGTGCTAGTGACCTAACTGCTAAAACTCAAGGGGAAATATCAGTTGTTAAACTTTACCTGGTTGACATGATTATTGGTTATTTATTTATTTACTAAATATTTATGCATAAAAAACTGGGGTGCAGGCCAGAGGTGCACGGGGTAAGAGGAGTCACAAGAGACAGAGTGAGAGCAGAACAGGCAGATCTACTGAAATATATTGCTGAGGGGAACACCAGGTGAGAAAGGAGAGGTCTGCTAGCCATGTGGGTCCCCTCCCTGGCCAGAAATCAAACTCGTGCTGCAGTGACTACAGATAGCTTCATAGTGCTGCAACTTAACTCCTTGCATCACCAGGGATGCCCCAATTATCAATTATTTTTAAGACAGTATGGGCAAAAAGACTTTAAGGTCTGGTTAACTGTTTTATTTGTATGTTTTTCTTTTTTTTTGTTTTGCTTTGGTTTGAATTTTGCTCCACGGTTGCCTCATACCAAACATTTTTATCTTTTATTGAGATGCAAGGAAATCCAGTGACTTACACAGTAACAATACAGCTCATAAATGGGGAAAAAATGAATCTAAATCCATTGAACACCAATGATTTTGCTATTACCCTGCTGCGTGTAACTATGTACTCCTCATTTGTAAAAAAGAGCTAGCATCAACTTCATGTGACTTAAGAAGATAACATGTTTAATATTTGCCGTATCTGATATCTGGTGGGTAACCACAAAAAACAGTGATAGTAGTACTAATAGTGGTTATTACTATTTTAAAAAAACTATAGTAAGACTTGACCCCGGATGGTCTGAGACTGATACCCTGAGCTCTTTAAAAGAAAAATAACTATGAATGTAGAGTACAAACTAATTATCTCAAATCTGCATGTACTTATTTCTCGCAAGAACAGATCACTTCACCAATAGATTTGGTCACACATCATAGATCACATTAAGTGTTGACTGGAAGGAGGTTATTTTGTAATGGTGCATAAAGAGGAAGACAAAAATTATAGTCACTTTAAAAATTCTATCAAAATGACTAGAAAGTATTAGATTAATTGCTTAATAAACATACCCAGAAAATTCCTCCTATAGGCTAGAATATGATACTCAATCCAGAATCAGGGAAATCTAGTTTATATATTTCAAGTATATGTATGTACTTCTAACCACTTCTAAGTTAGCTTACAGTGAATGATGATATTCCAGCAGTGTCCACTATGCTCAGAAGTCTCTTATGCACATGATTGTATCATTGTAGAAGAGAAAGGTTGAATCTGCAAGAAAGGAAGACAGGTTTAGGTGATGTCCTTTCACAGTGCGGCAGTGTCGGGAGTAGCGTGGGATGGAGGAAAGGGAACTCAAAAGTCCAAGTAGAGAGAGACAGAGAGACCTAGAAGGGTTTACAGCTCAGAGAATGCAGTGCCTAGGCTCAGAATCAGTCTCACATTTATGGGAAATCAGATATAGGGAAGGTGAGCAAGTAAGTGGAGGAATTTATGGAGGAACGTGCATGGTGATGATGTGGATTGGGGATGCATAATTGTCTGGCACAAGCTAGTGGGGAGTGAATAAGAGCTGTTGCCTTGGGGACTCAACTGTTGCTGCTTATCAAAACACCCTATTTCTAGTTTTAGTTTGCAGTTAACTTTCTGACAAGTTAGTCTAGCTGGTTATGCCAGTGTGCCCATAATATCTGCCTGCTCTTGTCAGCAGATATCCTTATACCAAGACTTTTGTCCTGGTGAGAGGCCCCCAGCCGGAATACATTTTAGCTTGACTAGCGTGAACCTTGGGTGCCAAGACAACATCCCGAGAACAAGGGGGGGCTGGGGAAACCACAAAGTGAATTTTATAGTCATCATCTGCAAAAGGGGCAGCAGAAGTAGTTGTTTCCATCGTGTTGTGGGATCTGCCCCATGCTTTAAACCTATAACTATCTGAAGGAAACATCCTTATGTGAATAATAAGAAGGTTATCAATAAATCAAGTGACAAAATAATTTCCTATTTTTATGCAATTTCCCTCAGGTGACGGACTGAGCTGATCTTTATTTCATGTAACAAACAGATACAGGCATCCATCCATCCAACCATCCCCCGACCGTAAACAAAGTAAATGGTAGTAGTAAATATGTCTGGTTTTCAAGATATGAGTAGATTATCAATACTATATATTCCCATTATTAATTACTTTTAGAAATGTTTTAATATGGTGGTGACTTAAAAGTAATAACAGACTGTTTAACCCAATGAATTACAGAGAATTATTTGATCATAATTCCTCTATAATCTATACATCTTCAAAATGAGCACTTTTATCTCCTATGGAATGAGGATCTTATTACCAATTTTTCACCTAGAGAAAAGAATAACCAGCATTAATAAAAAGCTTTCCATCCAAGGCACCCGGAGAGGGAATGTCTCTTGGCTGCTTTGGATATAAATTCAGAAATGGTATAGACTCTAGCTTCTCAATTCTTTGTCCTCACTTTTTTAAACAGTTATATGGGATAATTAAGGGAAAAAGTTATAGAAAATTCCTCTGATAATATTAACTTAATCTTCTGTGAAATTTCATTATCTTATCCATAAATAGTATGGCAGGGTAATAAATGTAGTCAGATAGCAATTGTATTAGAACTAGCTGAGATTTCGAATTTAGCTGAAGTTCTAAATTTCATCATCAATACAGATGAAAATGAATATGGGCTTTGATCTTTGATTGAATATATACCAAATATTCAAGGAAATGATTATTTTTCACAGTAAAGGGAGGGAAAGGATTTACCATATCAAGTTTTTGGTTCCAAAATAAAGGATCTGCTTAGTAAAACTAAAAGAAATGCCAAGCCTGTAACAATTTGATTTCTCTTCACAGGGAAGACCTAATAAGTAGCTTAGGTAAAGCTCTTTATTACTTTTTTTTACAAGTTAAAGGAGAAAGAATCCTTCATACATGAGCCTAAGGCAGTCTGAAATATACTTGCTAAATAATAAACATCAATTTCATCCAAATGATTAAATTATTAATTCTCATCTAACTATCAAATCAAGCAGTGAAGAAATGTGTCAGGAGAGAAAGATGAATTTCAGCAAAAATTGTGTAGTATGCAATGGCAGGGTCAAGGTTGACAAGTCATTAGATAGCAACCTTAGAGATAATACCTTAAAGCACATGAAGAGTGATGTTCAATTAAACATAAGGAGAATCTACTGCAATTTTAAACATTTCCAACTATAGAACAAATGCACACAGACAGTAAAAGATGCCCACCACAGACATTTAATATACATTATGTAGATTTTCACCTCTAGTTAGGGCTTGATACTACACCAGAACTAGCATTGGTGGTGGAAGGGTATGAGTGTGTCTGATATTTCTCCCACCTACTGTTTTAAACTTATATCTTCTAATATATACTGTTTTTCAATAGCATAAGGCAAAAATTTTTCTAAGGGTAAGAGTAGTTTTTTTTTGCTATAACTGAATAAAATATTTTCTCCAATTTTAGTGGAATAGTCATTCATTACAGATGGCCTTTATGTCAGGAATTTGAAAAGGCACAGAAAGGAGGCTTATTTCTGACCCATACTGTATGACGCTTCATCTGGAAGATGCTAGAAGACTTGGGACTGAAGTCTTCTGAAGGCTCACTTGCATGCCTGGTGACTAATAATGGCTATCACATAGGCCTGAATCCTGGCTGATCAGTCAGATCACCTACAAGGGGGCTTTCCATGAGATCTAGGATCTCTCAATATAAGGTGGCTGGAATCCAAAATTCAATGTCCCTAGAGAGAAAGAGCCAAGTGAAAGCTCTACCACCTTTTGTGTCCTCACCTTAGAAATCACATACCTTTTCCTTTGCATTCTATTTACTGGGTAGAGACAAAGTCTCACCTCCATTCAAAGAGTACAAATGAGAGTCCACTTGTTGATGAGAAATATATCAATGTTCTGACATTGTGGGATGGAAACTCGGTATGGACATTTTGGAAAATCACAGTTGCCACAGGGATTGTTTCTTTTTCTTTGTGTTCTCTTTTTTGATATCTCATCTTTGCTTTCTTAACATTTCTAAGGAAAATAGCAAGTCCAACAAAGAGAGCACAGTGCTAGTAAATTATAGTGATACTTTGATTCACTGTTATGAAACTGCTCAGGTACTCTGATAGGTCTACCAGATGCTTGTTCTGACACAGACATTTTGGAGTTTATATTTGATGATAAAAGAGAGGAACAGATTTCAGAAGTGCTAATTGTTGGACCGAAGTCCTGGTTATAGGTAGAAAATGTTTAAAATTGAAATGAAGACAGATTTGAATAATTTGAGAAGGGCTTCAGGATGTAAAGGAAAGACCTTTTCACTGAGAAAGATTAAAGTTTCTTGGTGTATGGTAAAGCTTTCTGAGGATTTTTAGAAATTAGTTACTTGTTCATTAATTTTGTTTCATATTGCCGATTAAATTTCTAGGGAAAAAAACTTATCCCCAAGTGTTATAGTCCCATTTTAATGTTCTGGAAACTGAGGGACTTTTCTTTTAACCTCATACTTCTCATCATTCATATCGTCATTTTAAATAAACATGCTTCCCCTCGTCTTTGAATACCCTCTTTTGGACTGGTGTTCTCTCCCTGACTGAGTGAGGGCATTCGTGGCTGATGGGTCTAGACCCTCTACTCTCTCACTCCCTATACTGAAATCACCAGAATGGTGAAAACCTTGAGCTAATGTAGTCAAGTATTAATAGAAGCATAAAGAAAGGAATAGCTCTGTCATTGACAATCATATCCCCAAAACATCCCTTTGTGAGTTTAGTAATCTACTTTGAGAAACCTATGTGATAAAAAGAATTTCAAAAGTGCATCGAGATGCTCATTGAGGTATTATTTGTCACAGTAAAAATTGAAAACAAATTGAATGGACATAGATGGGAAATGTCTATGTGTTGTATTCATGTTTATAATACTATTGCAGTCTTCAAATAACATGTCTACTTTCAAGGAAATGTGCCTGTGTTTTACTGATATATTTTTGAAAAATCAAATTGCAACACATTCTGAGCAGCAGAATTCCTTATTTATTTTTAAAAAGATACAAAATTTCTGCTTTAGGTGGCAGATTTAGCACTATGATAGCTTCCTTATCCCATACAAAACCTCTAAAAATGATAACATATTTTCCTTTTAAAATGCACAACTAGTATATAAATCAGGAAGAACCAGAACATACATAAGAGAAATTCTTGAAAAATGGGAAACAAAGGGAATTAAATTATAAAAACTATGTTTCCAAAACACAGAACATATTTTTTACTAGAGAGCTTGGGAGCTGCACCAAAGGAGCTTTATACCTAATGTAATGGATACTAAGATTCAGAGCTGTACTATGAGTAATAAAATGAGTAATCACAAGGGAAACCAAGCTGGTCAATCTGCATATCCCAACAGGCCAGAGAGTAGTCACTAGGGTGTCAGACTTAGGTAGAATGAGAGTCTTGTATGGTGAAAAGTTGGAATCAAAAATTGGGATAATCCTGACTGCTACTGTCCTACCTATGGCATATCCCAAGCCTCCCTGCTCTGAAGGTTGCTCAGTGCACAAGCTGAACTGACTCCTCTCTCATCTCTGTGTATGTCCACACATCTGTCAATCCAGCAGGATAGCTCAGTTGTAAAGATGACAGCACATCACCAATCATTTGAGAAAAGTCAATATTTCAGTGTTTCTCAATAAAAGATTAACTTAAATCATGAGACTTAGATGAATAAACATAACAGAGAGTTTAGAGTAAGTATAATTTATAACCTCAGAAATGCAAGAAGACATTTGACCTAATAGACAACGGGAATTAAAACTGTCATCATTATTGGTGAGGGTGGGTAAATAATGGAACCCCTGTACACTGTAGATGGGAATGCAAAATTGGTGCAGCTGCTACCGAAAATAGTATGGCTGCCCCTCAACAGATTAAAAACAGAATTATAGGTTCATGGGTGCAGGCGTGCCTAAAAGATGTAGGGGTGCACCAGGCCTTGGGAGTCTTGTCACTGGTGAGAAGTAGTCAAGGCAGCAAGTCACATGGGCAGAAACTAAACAGGAGACACAGAACTACCACACCAGCAATTCACTTCTGGATATTTATCCATAAAGACTGAAGTCAGGATCTCAAAGAGATACTAGTAGTCTCATATTCATTTTAGAGCTATCCACATATAACCAAGATGCAATAATACACTAAATATCAATCCATGTATGAATGAGTAAAAATGATTATTATATACAGAAAATGGGATATTTTTCATTTTTTTTTAAAAAGAAAATCCAGCCATTTGTGACAACATGAAATAACCTTAAACATTATTTTAAGTGAAATAACTCTATCACAGGAGGACAAATACTTTGATTCCACTTATAGGTGGCATCTAAAATAGTCAAACTCAGAGAAACATGGAGCAGAAAGATGGTTGCTAAGGACTTAGGAAAGGACTTTAGGGAGTTACTCTTCAGTAGGTATAAAGTGCCAGTTGTGCAAGATGAATAAGTTCTAGACATCTGTTCTACAGCGTTGTGTATATAGTTAACAACACTGGATCATGCACTTAAATTTTTAAGAGAGTAGCTCTTATATGTTCTCACCTTGTTCATTTATTTTTTTAAAAAAATAACTTTTAATCACTGAAATAAAATTCAGTAGTTTACTGAACAGAAGAAAGACCATAGTTTAAGAGGAACTAGTGAGTTGGGATGTAGAAACTAGAAATTTCCTGGAATTTAAGAATCAGAGAGGCAGCACTGTGTGGTGGTGAAGAGAACAGACTCAGAAACAGATTACCTAGGTTTGAGTATAGCCTGCACTAATTATCTTGGAAAATTATTTAATATTTTGTGTTCATTATTATTAAACTTTTCTTTAAACTTCAAATAGATCTTCCAATATTGTTCTTTGTGAGGTAAGTCTATGAACTTGTAAATCTTACTGCTCTTTTGTCAATGTGTTTCCTGTTCAAGTTACACCAATAGAGGGCACAAATGCACAAGGCAGAGGCAGAGGCAAGGGGCAGGGGTAGGAATTTTCTGTTTGCCTGTAGTTCCTGCCCCCACTGTCCTAATGGCAGGAGGTAACCCTGGCAGTAGTAGTTGGTTGTAGTCTGTCTTCTTTTGGCAGCCAAAATAGGCTTCTCCTTCCTGTTTCCCGATGAGCATTGGTACAGTGGTTATTACCTCATCTCTAGGAGACCCTTCCTCACTTTATGTGACATATTAATTGCACCACTGGCTCAGAGTTTTTATTCCATTTCCATGGAATCTCTAGGTTTGGATAATCTTACCTAAGTTTCACCAACATGGAATGCTGCTATTGTTTCTATGTACCTCTAAGTTACTTCAGTTTTCTCATTTTGTTACAGGGCAACCCTAATATAAAATGGGTTTGCTTGACTGGGTTTTTACCCGCGCGCTCGAACTGCACTTATAATGCTCCAACTGTAGGCACACACTACAAAGGTTAATAAAGGGTTTTATTTACAAGGGAAGGAGAAATAGCGTAGTAAATAACACAGGGGGGAAAAGAGGGATACAGATCTGTAAATATCCTACCAGTTCCTTGGAGCTGGAACTCAATGATGCGCTGAGAGCTGACGCCCAAGAGAGAGAGCCCCCAAGGCCCACGTGTTTGCTTTTATATTTAGCCTGGCTGCTTAACTCCACCCCCTCAGGTTTTAGTGATCCGCTCTTTAGTAATGACCTTATGGGATTTGTAGTTCTTGGATTTTGTAGGTCTGGAATGGGGGTTGAAGTCCATAACCTATTTGTATAATCTATTTAGGAGGGTTTTTTCCCCTAACAATTTTGCTTTTCAGTATTTCAATACCTGCTTAACCAATTCCTTCTGCAAATTCTCTCTGTTGAAATATCTAGTGTGTTTATTTTCTTAAGTCAGGTCTGACAAAGTTTACTATTCTCAAACAGAAGTGGGTGGATATGTGTTAATATGTGTGAAGAACTGAGAACAAAGCCTAAATATAGAGAGGTATGTGAGTTTTCATTATCATTACCAAATAACATCTCAAAAAACTGGGGAAAATGTGAGGAAGAAAATGACAGGCATTAAAAATAGCTACTTTAGAAGATGAGACTAGCAACTACTAGAGGAGGCAATAGTAGCTACATAGATGAATATATGATTGATTGATTGATTGATGATTGATTGTGACAGCACACAAGGGAAAATCCTCACCTCTGGGTTCTTCCCAGGTTGGCTCAACATCAAAAGAGCTTTGGATAGATTAGCAAAAGAGAAATCAATTTAACAACTTACATATGGAGAATTTATATGGTTGTAAGTTCTAAAGTAAAATGGGGTGTACTAGGGATATGTATCTTGTGTGTAAGGATCTGGGATGGCAATGAGAGTGAAGGGGAAGACATCACATGGCATACAAGGGGGAAAGATATCATCCTTCTGCTCTGAAAATAAAAAAGAAATGAGTTTCTCAGGTAGTATAGACATGCTTAATAAAACTACACCTGGGTGATCCCACCCAAATGATGTTCTTCTGATCATAAAAGTGGGCAAGAACAGTGTTTCTTTGACTAAGCAAAGGGCTAGTGACTGAGACAAGAACAAAGCTTCTTTTGCCTCTAGGGTCTTCTCTGTGTTTCACTTAAAATAATCTGCATTCTTCAAATAATGGTGATGGACTTCTGGAAGCTCACAAAGCCTCCATGACCTCTAGTTTTCCATACCAAGGTGACACTTACTGGAAAGGGCCTACTTTGGGCTAACTGAGAAAAGTCCATCTAATCCTTTGGGCCAACCCTGCTTGACGGGGCATTTACCCACAGGGGATGGGTAACGTTAGGTGTTTAATTGGAAACTATTTTAACTATATTCTTTCTCTTCCCTCTAGCACACACTAATTTTATAAACTACCTTTCTGTTGATGATCTTATTCACTCAGAGTTTATTTTTATGTGGTAGATGGGACAACCCATTTAGAGCAGACAGGTTTGGGGTTCTGGGGTGCCCCTCACTCTGCCCACTAAAACTTTACACTCTAGGGAAAGAATTCACTAAAGGGCACAGGTATAGTTGAACCAGACAAGAATTTATTAGAAAGACTCAAGTCAGAGGGAGCCAGTACCGGTGAGGGAGACTAGCTCCTCAAAGGGTGTTAGATATTAAAGTGTAGGTCCAGGACAGGGAGAAGGAGGGCAGTGTCATAGCTTGTTCTGGGTTGGTCAACCCCCAGGCATGTACAAATGGGCTCAGGGGGTTATCAGCCTTCCCCCTCCAAGAAACTGAGATAAATATTAGTCAGGATCTAACATATTTTGTCTATCATGGTGCCTCTTGTTCGGAGTGGTTGCTTGTCCATGATTTAATACACCTGTTCAAACAGGACTTGGGGCCACTGATCCTACTGGCTCACACTTCCTTTTACCTAGACTGTCTCAAATGTACAATAAGTAATGTAACATATAGTACATTATAAAGTACATTTTCTGATGGTAATGAAAAGCCCTAAATAAAAGAGAAATATATTATGTTCCTGAATGGGAAGATGCAATATGATAGAAGTTGTTAAAACCATCCAACTTAATGAATTCAACCCCAAACATCTTCTATAAGATTTTTTTTCTCATCAATTTGACCAGAAGAGACTTAAATTTTCTAAGAAGTACTGTTGATTGAACAAAGTTTATGTTACATGAAATGTTTCTGTTTTCTAGTTCACAAAATGGTAATAGATTCAGAATACATATCTACAATGACTGGCAGTTCCTGTGGGACAGGGAAGCAGCTATTAATTAAAGGATTTTTTTTCACTTTGTGAACAGTCTTGGGGTTTTTAAAGGATATAGATATCTATTACTCAGGTGATTATGAATAAAAATATTTTGAAAATCTGCATCACCTATTTGCATAAATACTAATCAATTTATGTTCATCTATTTAAATCTATCTCAATCTTCCTATTTCTATGAGATAAATTTTACTGTGCAACAAATCACTCTAAAAGTCACTTATGTGACCATACTGTAAAATATTCTGGGAACAATCCCTCCTTGCTCTAGCAGATGAGAGAGCAAAGTCATCTGTCTAGACTTCAAGTAAAATAGCTATGCAAAATCTGCAGCCTGTGGGTAAAGTTAGCCTTTTCAACCCCCACTAATGACTGATGGGCCTGATAAAGATTTAAACAATGGGTACCCAGCCTTTGCATCTCCACAGTGTATTCTTTAGATAGGAGGAAATTAAATATAATACTTCCTCTGCATATGGACAGAATCAACTTATCTTTAGGTCAAAATAACTTAGAACCAGAAGCCCCACTGTCAAGAATAATTACATTTTTAATGTTAATGACTCACTGTTCTTACCTCTATAAACTAAATTTAAAGTTGTGGTTGTTGGAACAGTTCTCACTGAGTAAAATCTGCTGGATGACTTCCCAGGTTCAGATTCTCACTTTGATTATCTAATCAACTTCTTCTATTTTTTTTAAAGATTTATTTTATTATTTATGCATACAAGAGCTGGGGTACAGGCCAGAGTTGAGAAAGGTGAGAAGACTCTCCAGAGACAGAGTGGGGAGTAGAATAGGCAGATCAAATGAAATACACTGTTGAGGGGAGCAGTGGGCATGGCAGGACAGGTCTGCTGCCCCGTGTGGGTCCCCTTCCTGGCCGGGGATCGAACTCACGCTTCTGTGCCGCAGATGCTTCACAGTGTGGCGCTCAACCCACTGCACCACCAGGGAGGCCCTCTAATCAACTTCTAATCAAACTTCAAAAACTGCCCATCCCCTTATAAGCAAATGCCCAAACAGGCTAGGCCCAGCAGGGCCACTGAGACCAGAAAGCTTGCAACAAGTCTAAATCACCTTCTAGTAGAGAAGTTAGGCAAGTTCCAGAGAACTGAAATAGGAAAGAGATGAAATTCAAACTACACCAGATAATCAACCACAAGGTCAAGATAACTACTGCTCTTGTCTCTGCCAAGGACCAGGGCCAGCCTTCCCACATGGATCTCACCCACATTCTCTCCTCCACTATGTGTCTAATTTCCCTCCCTCATCCCACCTCTAATATGTATCTACTTTGCTCCTTCTTTCTTATAAGCTGCTTTCCATTTGGGAAGTTCAGTTCATGACTTGATGGACATTGTAACCCAAGGCAACTGCACTTAAGTGGGGGCCAGAGAGGGAGGCCTGGCACCACTGTAATGCAGTTCTTCTCCAACATTCTGTAATAATTGAGACTTTATTTCAGTTAACAGTTGAAGCATCTATTAATTCTCATACTTCAGTGGATTGATTTGAAAGTTGTTCTCACTCAACTGAAAACAGATGATCTAGAATGGAATCTCTATGTCTGGACCTATGCTGTATGGCAGGGATGATCTAGGTGACTGAGGTCTCTCTCCAGTGGTCTCTGATTCATCAGGAAGTCTGTATAGGTTTGCTCACATGATGGTGGAAAGGTTGGGAGTCTCAAGAGGGCACTCCCCAAATATACAACGCTATTCAAGCTCCCACTTTTGCAGGTTGTTAGGAGGCCAGGACCTATATGTGCTCTCATCACAGCTAATATTTGCTGATATTTGGCCAAAGCCAAAGTCGTGTAGCACAAACCAGAGTCTTTGTATGAGGACTCACCTAGGGAAAATTTTGCTGAGATATACATGGAACAAGCAAGCTAGATATATCTGGGAGGTGGTAAAAATGGAGAATGAAGGACTTTTACTTTTCTTATGTTGGGACCAAACTTTTTTAAGATGTGTCTAAGTGACAACCTGCTAAGAGAAGAGCCAAGAATGAAGTTTCGCCTGATTATCTATTGCCTCCCCCCCACCCCCCCCAAACAGGAACTCTCTGGTGGTTTGGGAAGTGAAAGACAACCTTACAATCTCACACCAAGCTAGGGATTGCAGGCTGTGCTTTCGCAGTTTATGTAGATTAACTCGAAAAAATTCATTTTAATTTTCATTAGAGTTCTTCATTGTTTTTCCTTCCTAAATTTATTGCCACCATTCTAAAGACTATGTAACTTCACTGGAATGACCAGAATTCAGGTTTACATTTTCTAGGTTTTCTTTTGTCTTTTGCTAATTTCTCTGGCATCAATTTAATTACTTTCCAGTTTGATGATCTAAAGTTAGAGGGAGATTAGCTTCCTCCCCAACCCACAAACTAATGTGGTGTTTTGGGATTTTGTTGTTGTTTATGATTAAAATGTATTATTTTTGCAAATACTACTTTACAAAGTTAACAGAAGGAAACTTTCTTCTGTAGGTATGGACTCTGAGAGTTGTCTGACCTTGATTTAATTCCCTGTATCTGATGCGGCAACAAAGTGTAAGTCTCTCTCTCTGTCCCACCAGATAAGCTCTCCCACTTCCTCTACTTACACTCTAGGTTTAACAAACTTTGTTTTTTTTTTATATTTCAAGGCAAAAGAGCATTGATAGGAAGATAACATCTGGATTGCTGACCGCCAGGTGATAGTGAACACAAGCTGGAGTCAACTAAAACCTCCAGAAGCTGGTGTTGCAAGGATGGACATGCTGACCTACTCCCCTGTAACTTTGGCCTCTGCCAAAGAGCATTACAGTGATCTTTCAGAAGTGAGTCTGCTTCCTTCTTTAGTTTGTGACAAATTAAACTACTTTCCTTTTCCTCAAACTCTGTTTTCTTTTGTTACAGGAGGCTAAAGGGAAAGGCTGGAACCAGACTGTTGCACATAGCGCCCCCTGGAGGTGGTGGTGGTCGCAGGTGCAGATGAATATGACCAGGAAAGAAAAAATTGGTTGGGGGGGCGGGCGGAGGGGGTGGGTGAGGGGATGGGGGAGTGGAGAGTGGAGAATGAACTCTGATAGGGAATATAAGGGATTGCAGAAGCAGCCTCAGGGTCACCCATTTCAGCCCCCACCATGCCAATCTTCCAGACTGCTGTTGCTGGCCTCCAGAGGACATGGGAGGCCCAGACTACTGAAGACTACTCTTGCTGGTCTCTAAAGAAGTGGAGAGGATTCCAGCAGCCAACCTCAGAGGAGAAAATTTGAGAAGTTTTGCAGGTAGCTGGGTAGCTGAAACTTCCAGCTTTAGTGCTGTTATAGCCTGGAGGGGAAGCGAGGGACCAGAGCTGGGTGACTCACTGAGCTGTGTGAACGTGGGCCATTTGCTCGGTCACTGGCAGCTGGTGTTGCTTCCAGTGTTGCTTGTCTGATATTGTCTCCTGTTCCCTCAGGTGCATCTTGGTGGCTCTGCTGAGTGTCTCCTGCTGTCACTGTGAGTTGGATTCTGACCTGCTGTCTCTGGCTCCTGTTCCCCCATGTTCTAGGCCCTCTGTGGCAGGAAGACACCATTTTGGGAGCGTGGCCTTTGTTTGGAATACCTGTTCCAGGACTTTGGTGGTGGGAAGATGCCACCTTAGATGCCATCTCGTTTAGGACTTCAAAACACTGGACACAACCTGGGGTGAGAAAACTGGACATTTATGGCCTCAGTGACTCTGTTTCTTCCTGTTGAATACATCCCATTACTGCTGTTCCCTGAATCTCAGTGGTCTTGCAATTATGTGTATGGCTAAAAAACTCAGACAGTGACCAGAAAACTATCTGGGCACTGTCCTTGACCAGTTTTAGTGTCCCTTATTGCCCACTAACAATTTTAGTGGGGGGGAGGGTGAACCGAGACTGGCATTCGGTGTCATATCTGCATATTTTTCCTCCCCAGTCACTGAATATCCATACCCTTACTTCTGCTAAACATGCATTTCCCCCTGTGAGACACTGCAAATGTCCACCTACTTCTAGAAACCTAACCTTTGCAGTCACCCTGGCATCTGCCAGCACATATGCACAGCGAAGTAAGCAAGGACAGAAAGCCTTTTAGAAATCCCACATGCTGGCAGCTGCTTCTGCCCCTCAAGGGAGAATCATATTTTCCCTCTAGAGCTCTTTTGTAAAGCAAAATACTGCCACTGACTGATTTAGGGTGCAAGCATTGAGCCTCCCAGGGCATAGTTTAGAAGGATATAATGTAAGACTTAGTCAAACTACTTGTGAGTCTGGAGAAAAGAAAGATGATCCAGGAAGACAGGGAGAGAAAATAAGGGAAGAAAAAGCAAAATAATGGTTTTAGTTTGTGTGGGTGGCTAAATTTCCTTTAAAGCTCAGAACTGTGTTAATTATTAAGTGTTTGTCTTTCTCCTGTTCCTGTTCTGTGCTGTGCCTTGCTATATCAATGCTTACATATTACTAAGTACACTTTCCTTTGTCAGCTATATTTGTACATTCAGTTGCCTGAATTAGGTTTTGCCACAATGAGTCTGGGCTCATTATCCTTCCTCTTTGCTTGTTGTTATTGTCATTGGAGCCCATTTACTATTCCTCTAACTAGAGCACTGACAAAGACCTTCACTCAAGTGGCAGCAGTTGGCTTCAATCTCTATCTTCTGGCATCTCCAGACAAGCTGCACTTTACCCTCCCAGGTGTACCAGCCCTTCAAGGGCAGCCTCCTTCAGAGGCTCAGCCTTGGCTGCAAGTCCTACTCTCCCCGGGCATCCTGATCTGTTAGTATCAGCAGATTTTAAGATCCTCAAGGGTCTCTCTGTGGAGTCTGAGCTCCTAGGTTCTGCTATGGCCCCTTTTTATCCAACCCTAGTGATAGTTACTTCCAGTACTTACTTTGTGTTACCTCAACCCCTCCACCTTTTTTATTCCACTTACAGAAATAAAGAATACACAAGGAGAATGAAGAAAGGCAAATGACTCAAAGCTTGCTATAGTACAGGATTCAGCCATCATCCCTTGCAATTGGCAGTCTCAAAGGCAGACTGGAGAGTGGGATGTCTTTATAGTAAGAAAAGGAAAATTTTGGAGTATATTACAGTTGATGATTGTTGACATCAGGAAGCTGAAGTTAGGTTAGCTAGAAGTAGCCTTACTATATGATTGCTTTGGAGAACACATTTGATTTGGGATATGCTTGCTGAGGTTGGAGGAGGTCAAAAATTAGGGAGCCTGGAAGTCACTGGTCAACTCCTCACCATTCTGAGACTGACGACCAAGAGGCTGATGTTCAGTGTTCTGCTGTCATTAATGACAGTTCATTCATTATACATTCAGTTTCTCACCTGCTCAGTAAATTCCCTATATTATGTCCTCCCTATTAAGACCCTTATCATGCTTTCTGTTTTGGACTAGACTTGATACAAGGAGTGTCTAATTCAATTTTTATTAGTTTGCATAACTTATGTGTTATGTGTGTGTGTATATGTATCTGTTTCACCAAATCTTCAGTAAATCTGATACACGGACTAGAGATTTGGTTAATGGTGTTTTGGGAAACACAAGGAAATGAGCACATCTGGTTGGGTGCAGGGCAGAAAGAACAATTGCAAGAGAGAAGCATTTAGTGATGCCATTCTTACAGATATAGGAAGTTGGACCTTGAAGGGGTCAAGAGAACCAAGTACAAAGGTATCTCCTATCTATATTCTATGAAGGTAACTGATAAACATGTTGGTTTCAGTTCCCAAATTGATGAAATCAGTTCTATCTAAGTGTATTGGTAATACTTTTATGATGCATTCACATTTGTTGCCAGTTCTCTTTTACTTACAGTTATTGAATTTCTGATCTGGCCTAGGTATTATGAGATATTTTTAAAGTGGATAGTACCCAGTCTTCATCCTCAAAGGATTTAGAGACTTTCTGGGAAGAGATTAACAAAGTGAGAAGTAGAAGTGATAAAACAATGCAATGCAAGATCACAGTAAGTACTACAACTAAATGGTGTATTATTTTTTTAAAGAGAAGAAAATGCATATAATTTTAGTACATTGGGAAGCTTTTATGGAATAGATCAGACTTTAATCTGCACTTTTCAAGAAAAAAGAAAAAGAGAAGATAGAAAAGTTTCAAAAATTGTATTGTAAAAATTGCTAATAGTTCTGTCTTGCTAAAAGCTCATAGTTTTTACAGTAACTTTCACATAAATACAGTTTAAAATCACAATCATGATATACCATTTATTATACTATTTGTATTTACATTGTAATACATTATTTTGTTTTTACATATTTTTAAGTGTTATTAACATTTTCAATGGTGGTATAATACTCCATTGTTTTGCAGAGACATAAATTACACAACCTTTTATTTGGACTGTTTGTTTACATTTTAAATTTTACTATTTTAAATTATCCATGAGAGAGTAAATGTATGACAAAGCTGATGCTTTTAGCTGTTTCTCTGGATAAGCTTTCAGAGAAGGGATGCAAGATCTGAGCATATTTGTGACTCTTAACTTTGAATTGTTACTTTACAAAAATATTTTACAGTATTCCTAGTAAGGACGTGGTTTATCTTAGCCACATCAACTCATGCTATCTGGTTTTATTTTTAACATTCATTTCCAGGGTGCTATAATTTGCATTTTTAAATACTAATTAAGAAAATTATCTACCCATCTGTTTTCCTTTTGTATTTGTTGGTAAGGATTATAAAATATACACAGAAAAGGAAAATAGTTTAAGAGAAAAATAAATGAAACTGAGTGGTAAAAGTGAAGCTAGCTGGATGATTGGAGGATAAGTAGATAAAAATATTGGTTATAATTTGTATATATGCTTGTAATACATACACATATGCCTTCCTGTTTCTGCCTGATTAAGTCTGACATCATATTAAATGACACTTTAAGTACATCTCACATTATACTCACAACAATCCAGTGCTTGTTTTCCCCAGTTTTCTGGTGAGAAACAGAAAGGCCATGGAAGATAAGTCATGTGCTCATGGTCTCCAAGATTTAGAAGCACTGTGGGAGTTTCCCAATGTCTATCTTACTCTTGCATGTTTCTAAGTATCAGGAGATACTCTAAATATTTTATTTAAGGCTGAGACTCTGTACTGAGACATAGGGCAATATGATAAGTTATTATAAGTTGGTAATAATGGAATCTTCTCAAGTACTGGTAGGATTTACCAAAATGAGATCCATATTGGCTGTAAGGACTATATTCATTTTCTGCTGCCAAATGGAATTGGTTTTAGTTTAATTCTCTTTATAGAATTGATGTTTGTTCTTGGCTAACCATCTATGATATCATTACATGGCACAGAATGAATTATTCACCCGAATGTGCCTTACAATTAGCCTCAGCAGAGTATTTTCTCCCTTCGTCCAAACATTTTACTTTATCTATAAAGATTAAATTAATCATCTCTGCCAGCAATGAATAACTGAGAGAATTAGTTTTTAATATCTGGAGTAGGGTAGGGGAAATTGCAGGCAGAGAAATACATTTTGCTTGGCCAGTGTTCCATGTTTCCTTTTATAAATTTGTATTCTATATCATAGGCAGCATCTTTGCCTGGGGAGAGAAGGAGACAGGATCCATTATTTGATCAGTGGCCGCCAACCTTTTGGAAGGAAGAGAGGTGGACAAAGATGGTTAATTAAAATGTACATTAATTTAGTCATATTATTTCAAAGTTGCATCATGTAATTTTCACAACCATTCTGTGAGATACTGTTCTTTCCTATTTTACAGATGAGAAAGTAGGCACATGGTGCGGGCCAGCTGCTTGTGTCGCCTGACAAAATTTCGGGTATGAGGGACACTGGTGAAAGACTGGGGTTCTCCACAGACTGGCCCCTACCGGACTCCTTTTCTCTTGGCTAAATTGTAATTCTGTCATTTCAGGATATGTGCTTACTGAAAAAAACATTCATGGGGGTGGTTATAAATTGGCTGTTTTGCTAGGCAAAATAATTGGATGCTATGCATTTTGATGATGAACTACTGAGTGGCAAGTATTGTAACACAAATTCTAAAAAACAATACTGCAAAACCAGGCAGGATAAAATGCAATCGGAATGTGGTTGTTTTACAAACTCAAATGTTAGTTATTAGATAATTTCCCAGATTTAAACATTTGCTATGGGAAATTGGTCGTGGGAACTGAAGAAAGGCCGCTGTAACTTGGCCCACTGTGGAAGAGTATCTCCCAAGTGATAAATGAGTCAAGTTAAACCTACCAACCCTCCTCCCCTCTTCTCTGTTTTACTTAAGTCATAATCATATATAAAAAGTCTCCCTAATAACAAAAAAAATTGACATTAGTTTGACACTAGACCTTGCGGCTAGTAGTCTGTCTTATGCTTAGAGTAAAAACAAAATGGTTAGTTGTGACTGCGTAAAGTTGCCATGGCTGCCTTAATATTAAAAAACTAGTGTGCTAATAAAAACATGCTATGCCTCTAGAAACAATGTTAGCATTGAAAAACTAGTATGCTGGGGGCCTCCCCTGGTGGCGCAGTGGGTTAAGCAGCGCACTATGAAGCAAACCGCAGCCACTTGCAGCATGAGTTTGATCCCTGCTGCCGGCCAGGGAGGGGGACCCACATGGTGCGGCAGACCTCTCCTGCTGTGCCCGCTGCTCCCCTCAGCAGTGTACTTCTGTTATCTGCCTGTTCTGCTCCCTGCTCTCTGTGATGAATCCTCTCGCCACCCCGACACCTCTGGTCTGTGCCCCAGTGCTTGTATGCATAAATAAATAAATCTTTAAAAAAAAAAAAAAACTAGTATGCTGATAAAAATATGTCGCTATCACATAGGCTTTTCCTTGAAGCAGTATTATGTCCTAAATCTTGACTGGAGGTCATAAAGACCCCAAGCTGTTCTTAAGGAAAAATGTAGTGATTGTTATCTTTCTGCTCTATGCACATGATGATGTAATCCCACTGCTTGCTTGCAATGTATAAATAAAGGCCTGCTGAGACCCTCAAGAGGACGTTTGCTACACTCTGCTCAAGTGACTAATGACTCCTCAACTCCCCCTCATTTCACTGATGCTGTCTCTTCCTGTAGGGACCCTGGCCTTAGCCAGAGCTGGCTTCCGGCAGGCACAGTCAAGTTAAATGATTAAGCTAGAGTTGATGCTTAGGCCATAAAGCATTAATATTCTGATCTTTCTCACTGTTGTGGTGCCAGGAACCAGTGAAATTCCCAGAAGGAAGGTTATCAGGAGGGAAAGAAAGTCATATATCCTCACACATGTACTACTTGGTACATGGTAAATTATTAAAAGTTATGGTAAATCATTAAAAGTTATTTACATTTAATATGGGATAATTATTTGGAAACAAATTGTTTCATTGGATCTGTTTTTCTAGTTGTTTCCACTTCTGTGTGATTGAACTTACAGAAATAATAGTAATAGGAATTCTAAGTTCTTTACCTTGACCCCCAAATAAGTCAGAACTTCAAAATTTTGCAGATGTACTTGTTTTTTTGTTTTTTTTTTTTTAAGATTTATTTATTCATACAAGAACTCTGGTTACAGGCCAGAGGTATGGGGAGGGACAGGAGAGAATTCACCAGCAATAGAGCGGAGAACAGAACAAGCAGATAGACTGAAGTACACTGCTGAAGGGAGCAGCGGGTGAGACAGGAGAGGTCTGCTGCGCCATGTGGGTCAGTTCCCTGGCCGGGGATAGAACTAGTGCTATAGCGAATGCAGATACCTTCATAGTGCTGCAACTTAATCGCTTATGCCACCAGGGAGGCCCCTGTAGATTGTATTTCATTGACTACTTATATTAACATCACCTGGGTCCAACACCCATCTACCGAGAATCTTTGGGAGTGGGACCCAAAAACCTTCATCTAAACCTCTCACCACTGACTGAGATATGCTCCTTAAGGTTTTCTACCATAGAGCTGATGATGAGGATGAAGAACAGAACAGTGTTTGGCTCCTACTCCGTGGTATGCACTAAATCTATTAAATGATTACGTTATTATGTTGAAACTTATAAAACACTATAAAGTGTTGACTATTGTTATCTTCATGTTAGATGAAGGCACTACACCTAATAAGTCAAGTTCAGGTATTCTGGCTTCTGACTCTATTATGCCTCTTAACCATACATTATGACATCAGTGTTTAATTTACAGACATTTCAGCCAGTGATGTAGAAAGCAAAGATGCATTGCTACTTATGAGGCAAAGAAAACAAAAATCAAATAAAAAATAAATTATCTAAGGAATGATTATTTTTCTCTAAAAATAACATTTCTGATTATAATTTTTCTCTAAATATAAATCTCCAGTTATAAAGCCTTTAATTTTTAATCATAATGTATTCTACCATTTTCCTATGATTTACTTACTACCTAGATCAAAAGTGACCAACTTGTGATTAAATTTTTAAAATTCTATAGTTCAATGCAAGTTTAAATTAAGGACTTGGATACAATTTTATAAAGTATTTAAATATCAACATTAAAAAAAAGCAGATGAAACTGAATGAAAATAAGGACTATTCTCAACAATGGGAAAAATACGTACTGCATTCCTTTAGGTAACCCCCAGACAGGGAGTGGTCTCCAAGGGTGGTAATTGTAGAGGCCTCATCAGATAGGTCATAACTTTCTTTACCTAATTCCACAAACTTGTGGGGACTCTTTCCTGGGAATCTCTACAAAGCTGCCTCATTAGAGACAGCATTGGGCAGTTTCCAAGCACACTTCTTAGCATGCTAGAAGCTCTCGAGTCCCTCATGTCATTTTTACCATGATCATAAATCCTTGTGTCCTTGGACCAAATTGGGGGGAAAAAAAAGGCTCAAATATTGACAGTTGGTTTCACCATCCATTTTTTTTTTTTTTTTACAAAATTGCCTGAGGGGCAACTTATTCACTGCACTTTCGTGCAAACTTTTCTGAACAGCTATTAGAACTAGATCAGAGATTTTTCAAATGTTTGATCTGACACATCAGCCATTAAGATTTGTTGGAAGGCAATGATAAATGATATGAGTAAAGTTTTCCTCACTGGGATGCTTATCAGGGTAATCATGTTAATTTTTATAAAATATGTTAGTAATAGGACTTCCCTGGGGGCACAAGGGTTTGAGCACCACACGATGAAGCATCCACAACCACTGCAGCACGAGTTCGATCCCTGGCCAGGGAGGGACACACATGGCGCGGCAGACCTCTCCTGCCCGCCCTCTGCTCCCCTCAGCAATGTGTTTTGCTCAGTCTGCCTGTTTTGTTCCCCGCTCTGTCTCTGGTGAATTCTCTCACAATTCCCCCAACCCCTCACACCCCTGGTTCTTGTGTGCAGAAATAAATCTTTTTAAAATAATATGTTGGTAATACAAAAAGAAGTACCAGCGATTCCAACAGGGAGACAAGAAGTACTGAAACATGATATATTTACCTTCTAGACTTTTTCCCAAGAGTCCTGTGTATACCTGTGAAAATAATAAGTAGTGAGAGACTAATCATCTATTTTTTTGGTCTGTAGCTAATTTTCATCATGCTCATTACTTTGTATCTTTTTAAACTTAATATTATATATAGTGTTTGCTCATGAACAAATTGTTACCCACCTGAAAGTAATGTCTTTAAAATGATTTAAATAAATGTTTTACCTGTGTTATTTTGGACTAGTGGTCATTTTAATTGCATTATTTTAATGACATAAATTAAAATTGTTATTCTGTTAAATTTTATAAATGATAAAAATAATTGGATGACTAATTTGTTAGCTTTAGTTATTCACAGTTAAAGCTACTCTTGTCCATGTAAAGAACTTATTTCTAAAACTGTAAATCTAGATACTTACACAAAAAAGAAATCAAATCCCACAAAGTACAAATTGGACCTCTATTTAAAGCATAGTACATTAAGTGAAATTTATTCATTACTTAAATAACCATTCCTTGTAAAAATCTATTTAGGACTTCATATCTTTCCATCTATTAACATTAATTTAAGGGCAGATTACCTGTATTCAACTTTAATATTTTCTATTAACGTAGTGGGGCCTTTACCAGTGAAGATGAACTTTTAATTCTGAATTTCAAAACCATGTTCACCACATAATGACACTCAGGTGGTTATGATGATACAATTTCCCCCTACTCTAGTTCTTCTATTTCTATCTCCATAGTATTTTTTGTATCTTCCCTATTGAAGAACTACATTTAAATTGATTTTAAGCTTCAAAAACATGTCAAAAGAAAATAACCTTTATTTAAAGTACTAACATCGGAGACTCCCTGGTGGCACAAGGGGTTGATCACCACACGGTGAAGCATCCACAGCCACTATAGTACAAGTTTGATCCCTGGTCATGGAGGGGACCCATTTGGTGCAGCAGACCTCACCTGCTGCTCCCCTCAGCAGTGTATTTCAGTCAATCTGCCTTCTCTATTCCCAACTCTGTCTCTGGTGAATCCTCTCATCCCCCACATCTTTTTTTTTTTTGGCCTGTACTCTAGTTCTTATATGCATGAATAAATCTTTTTTAAAAATAAAGTACTAACACTATTTAAGAATGTATGTCATATTGATGGGCAAGAGCTATGATGACCCATCAATGATACTTTGAATTGAGGACATTTTATTCTTAACCTAGACACTATACTATAAAGAACCTTTACTCTTGGGTAAATTGGTAGGTATCACTTTATTCTTTATACTGATACCATTCACAATACATCAACTGCCATTGACAGCATGAAAATTCCGCTTTGCCTGCCTGTCCATGAGGAAGCTAATTGTACAGAATATTTGTGTTTCACAAGTAAATGGAAATAATTGCTTTATAGCAAGACAAATAACTAAAATGCAGCTTATGTTGGCTTTTTGAAAAAAATATGGTATTTAATTAATATACAAAATGGTTCCGAAAATGCTATAATTCTGTTTAAATGAAAAGCACTTGACAGTGTAAATCTAAACATCTTATCATTAATAATGATATAATAGGGCCTCCCTGGTGGTGCAATGGGTTAAGCAATGCACTATGAAGCAAACCGCAGCCACTGCAGCACGAGTTTGATCCCTGCTGCAGACCGGGGAGGGGACCCACATGGTGCGGCAGACCTCTCCTGCTGTGCCCGCTGCTCCCCTCAGCAGTGTGTTTCAGTCAGTCTGACTGTTCTGCTCCCCGCTCTGTCTGGTGAATCCTCTCACCTCCCTGGACTCTGGCCTGTACCTCAGCTCTTGTATGCATAAATAAATAAATCTTTAAAAAACTAATAATAATGACATAATATTTTCATATAGTAGTGAAATGCTTGTTTTGCTCCCATTGATTATTTACTCCATGGAATTCATCTAATACCTCAGGGGAATAAAGTTACTAGAAGCAAATAATCAATCAATCAATCTAAGCTGTTTCAGAAACAAAAGTTTTGGCTGTAAGACTATAGATTATTTTTCTATATTCTTATTGGCCTCACATGCTCAGAATTAATGAGTCTTGATCTATGGCTATGTGGTTTATTAAGGCCCTCTTTATTTAGTTCTATTTTTAATGATGCAAAGAGGTCCCAAATTGTCCAAGAACAATAGCCTTATGAATAATGTGCACTTATTTATATGTTCTCCCTCTGTCTCATTTCCTTGCCTTCTTTCCATAGGTAATCCTCTTCAAATTTTTATATTTATCACTGTTGAAATTTGGCTCTTGACACATGAACAAGAGATGTTTCAATTAAGCAGGAGAGAGATTTCTGGGACATATTAACTGTATTATTCAGTCATAATAGCTAATGCTAAAGTATTTGGTTTTATCAATTTACACTTCAATGAGCACTGTAGATGTAATCCTACTGATCTCTGCTCTGAAATTGCCACTTTTTTTTTTTAAGGATTTACTTACTTATGTATACAGAGCTAGGATGTAGATCAGAGATGTGGAGAGATGAGAGGATTCACCAGAGACAGAGTGGGGGGAAGACCAGGCAGATTTACTGAAAAACACTGCTGAGGGGAGTAGGAGAGACAAGAGAGGTCTGCTGTGTTATGTGGGTCAGCAATCTAGGCTGGGGATCAAACTTATGTTGCAGTGGTTACTGATAATTTCATAGCAAAGATGGCTTCATTGCTTATCTTTTTACTTTCAGATTTTATTTCATTAAAACCTAGACAAAAGATTTATTTGACTATGCGTGATTTTCTGTATCTTTGTGAAATCTAGAATACTTTTTCTATTTGTGTAAAAAATTATACTGGGGGAGGATGGTATCCACAAAGATGGAAATAAGAAGACCTCAGCTTAAAAACTCACATAAACAAGGATCATGAATAAAAGCACCTTTTGAGTACTTAGGGATCCAGATGGCTGGTTGTGAAATCCCCAAATTTCCAAGATTTAGGGGAGCTGCTTTCAGAGAGGCAGGTCCACACCCTGGTGCAGTCTTGCTGAACATAGTGTCAGCTAGAGAACCCAAGCACCCACCTTCCCCTATATCCTCAGCCAAGCCCAACTTGGCCATATTCCTACAAACCAGCTCCACCTGCCAACAGACGTGTAGAGAGTCATTCATCAGAAGACACGCAAATGGCCAGCAAGCATATGTAAATATGCTCAACATCACTAATCATTAGGGTAATTCAAATCAAAACCATATAGAGTATCAACTCACGTCTGTTAGAATGTTTATTAGAAAGAATAAAGGTAGGTGAAGATATGGAGAAATTGAAACCCTCACACACTATTGATGGGAATGTAAATTGGTACAGCTATTAGGGATCCAGTATGACAGTATCTTTAAAAAAGTTTAAAATAGAACTACCACACGATCCAGTAATTCCACTTCTGGGTATGCACCCAAAAGTAGTTGGTATTTCTAAATTATATCTGTACCCCATGTTCATTACAGCATTAGTCACCATAACTAAGATGTGGAAACAACCTAAATTCCCCTCCATGAATGAATGGGTCAAAAAAAGTATACACAGATTTGGGAGTATTACTCCCCTTTAAAAAGAACGAAATTATGCAACAGCATTCTTGTAAAACTCTACTGAGAAATAAACCAGTCACAAAAAGACATACTATATTATTCCATTTATATGAGGTACCAAGAGTAGAGAAATGCATAGAATCCAAGAGTGGGATGGTGGTTGTCAGGGGCTAGAGGAAGGAGAAGATATGAAGTTTCTAATCACTGGGCATAAAATTTTAGTTTAGCAAGATGAATATGTCCTGAAATTGCCAAATGTTGTACCTATGGTACTGTACATTTAAAATTTTGTTAAGTATATATAGCATGTTAAGTATTCTTACCACCACAAAATAACAAGAACAAAAATCAACGAAGTCTCAACATATATGTTTACATGTTAATGGACTTATATTAATATAATTCATTTTATTTATGGAAATCACACAATTGTGTGGGGACAATTAATTTTATTTATGGAAATCATGGAGAAATTGATGGTTATTGGAATTAGCTAGATTAAAAATATATCTAAGCTTAAGTGTAATATCTGATTGAAAAATTCATGAGAACAACTTTCGTATGAGAAAATTGAGGGTGAAATAATTGTATCAGGCAAAACCAAGAACAAATAAGAAACTGGAAAAAACAAACTGGGACAAACTACATAAAACAATGTTTTTAGCAAAACATAAAACATTTCATATCTATGAGCCATTATATGTAGGTTGAACTAAGGAACTCTGAATTGGTTTCCTGGATTTTAATTCTGCCACCAGGTGGAAAGGGTTAAGGTAATGTGAACCGACTTGAACAGTTTTGAAATGTTAAATCTTATCAGCATCACCTGGAGGACTTAGCCGATCAAATTGTTGGCCCTACTTCCAGAGTTTCTGATTTAGTAGGCAGGCCTGGAGGGACTCAAGAAATTACAGTACCCATTTAGTTTCCAGGTGACACTAAAGTAGCCATTCTCGGAACCACATTTGAAATCACTGGTGTAGTAGAGAAACCAAAATCTCAAAGCCTTAGAGTAATAGGGGCATATTCTTTATACTTACTATCCACTCGATGTTTAGTAGGTGTGTGGGGGCGGGAGTGATACCCTTTCCTAGGTCACCTGGGCATCAATATCTGGTTGATTTGCCCGTGGGAGCTCAAGTAGAGGACTGCATGGGGGTTTTTATCAGCCAGATCTGTAAATATCTCTATCTTCTTTAATTCTGTTGGCCAGAACTCAGATACGTGGCCACAGCTAATTCCAAGGGAGACTGGAAAACATTTTCTAGACATAAGTCTGGGAAATGGGAAAATGCGTTTGTAAACAACTAGTCAATTTTTTTTAGAGTTTTCAAAATAAAATTGGGTTGGGTTAGAGTAAAAGAGATCTTTCACATATGAGTTTTATGACCTGAGGTTTCATGCTATCAATATATGTACAACTTATAAGAATATCCACAATCTGGTTTCCGTGTGCCATCTTTAATCTCAACACTCTTACCAAACTCAATTCTCTAAGCATTCTCTCTATCCCCATTTTTCTCTATCCAGGGACTCCTATTGCCTCCTTCCTCAACACCTCCCCACCGTGCCATTTGTCTGGTTAACCTTCATTCCTCAGACTTCACCTTGCAAACCACTTCCTCAGGGAAACTTTCCTTTCCTTTTTGATCCAGACCCCAAAAAACTGACTTGTAGATACAACAATCTTACCTTATTTGTCTTGTTTTGAGTGGTAAGTTGACTTTCGTAGCAGCAGGAAGGCACGAGGCAGGTTCTCTATGATTCTGGCAGACAGGTAGAGGAGTCCCGGAGCCCTCGGTGGCTTTTCAGGCTTTTATTAATCTTTCTGCATCAGAGGCGACCAGGTACACAGTAGGCAGGGAGAACGGGGTGCCAGGAGGCTTGTCAGTCGACGAATCTTCACTTTCTGGGCTGTTTTTTCTTCCGCCATGGCTTACTGCTTAACTCTGCTTGACGCCCGTATAGGCTCAGTCCCAGCCCAGGTGTGCCCACCTACGCATGCTCACACCCTACTCCGTGTGCCCACTATCAGGCATGCGTGGAGGACCACAGGGGTCTGTCATTAATGCTAATGGTGGGAGGGTGGAAAAACCTGATAACTTTCATTTATCCTTCATATTTCCTAGAGGACTATAAGTTCCAGGTTAAGACTTGAGTGTAGCTTACCTACTATTTTATTAGCATTTCTCACAGTATTTGGAATAATGTGCTATCTATACCTATTGCTACTAACAAACTGCTGCCTAACTGAAGCGAATGCATCTGGGAGAGAAAAAAAGGACTTCTGCATCAACTGGCAGTGAGCACGGTTTCATTCATCCATCACTGGAAATGTATTTGCAACATGTAACTTACTGCCAAGTGCATGAACAAACATAGATTTTGACAGACTACAGAGGGAGGGAAGGAACCGGGGGTAAGGGGGGAGAGGGAGAGAGAGAGAGAGAGAGAGAGAGAGAGAGAGAGAGAGAGAGAGAGAGAGAGAGAGAGAGAGAGAGAGAGAGAGAGAGAGAGAGAGAGAG
>JAGFMF010011747.1:4800206-4822506 GCA_019455555.1 Galemys pyrenaicus | reverse complement strand
AGAGAGAGAGAGAGAGAGAGAGAGAGAGAGAGAGAGAGAGAGAGAGAGAGAGTGAGAGAGAGAGAGAGAGAGAAAGAGAGAGAGGATGGAGCCTTTGCAGTCTTCTAGATTCTTGTTGAATGGAGAACATGAAGATAGAAACTGGCAGACATTTATCTAGATTTTGTAAACTGAAATCTTGAAGATAAACATGAAGATTAATCAAGAAACTCAGTGATTCTATGTTGGGAAACTTCTATAATGAATCATAGCTCAGTCCAGGTTATGACTAATAAGGCAACAGACAGGCTGGTAGAAAATAACGAGGAGAAAGATAAAGTAAGAGTAATGTTATTTTTCCTAGCCTGAGTATAACAGAATCTAGTGTGCAGTTATTACTGAGTTTAATAAATGGGGGGTAGGGAGCGCAGAGGGGTAGGGGCAGAAAATAAGGCTAAAAGAACATCTGAAATACAGCCTTTCTGCAGGATTACCAAACTAGAAATGATTCCTGTTCTATTCAGTGCCTTGCCACCTGGCTCTGCACATACCTTCTCCCATAGTGAATGAGAAAGTTAGGAAATGTGTATAGTCAGTCAACAAGGAACAGGGTGCCCCAAGCCCCCAAACCCATTGATCAGTCTGAGTAAGAAACCATCTGCAGGATCCAGGAAGGTGCCTTCCCCCAAGTCCAGGTGCCCTAAGTCCAATTATCAGTCTGCTTGAGAAATAATCAAGGGATCAAGAGGTTGCCCCCCAACCCAGAATACCAACACAATAACACAATGCTAAAGCAACAGACCAAAGCTGGTTCTGGAAGGCAGGCCAGGTAACTTGGGAAAACTCACTAAGCTAGACCCCCAGGGCCCCAACCAGTCAGTGAGAGACACAACTTGAGACACCCAGCAGCTGAACCTCCACTCCTTACCCACTACACCCATAGGAACTCCTGTTTTTCAGAGGCCACCCACTTGGGACCCCTTTGCTCAGAGAGCTTTTCTCTCCTTCCGCTTATCTCTATCAATAAATGTCTTGCTTTTCTGAAACTTTGGTCTCAAGTTGAATTCTTCCCTCACTGAATACTGAGAGAGCCCTGGCCAACACCTTCCCTGCCTCCCCCTGGACCCCCTCGCCGTTCACTGCTGCTTGAAACAGAATGATGCAAATTCTGCTTTGAGCTTTTCTCCAGAACGGGTTTACCACTGATAGTTCTGTATATACTCAGTCTGTTGAAAGGTCTGAAAGACCTTGATGCTCTGTCCTCTCCTCTTCCTTTCTGATTTTGGGCTTTTTCATGCTTTTCAGTCTTCCCCAGAGATTGTGACTGCATGATCAAAGAGAAGGCATAAGCCAGGCAGTTTTGTAATGATTTGTAAATCTTATAAAACCATTTCTCCAAGGGAGGAGACTTTAATGAATTGTTGCCATAAGATTTTGGGATTATCTGACATTTTTAATTATTCCAACTACCCGGATAATTTTTTCCTTAAGAATTAAGACTTGCCTACGTAGTTTGGATAATTAAGATCAGTTTCCAGATGCACTGAGTAATTAAAAGCACAATTGATCCTTAAATCTCTAGCTACATGTGTACTGATCTCCTTTATTGGGTATTTTCTTAACCTGATGTATAATGTCAATTTTTAAATAGGAATCATGTTCTTTTTACTTTTACCATCAATGAAAATCTCTAAGTATTAATTTCCTTGGGTCAAAATTAACATGCATTCATCAAACTGAAGACAACTTTTAAAAATACCCACAGAATGCATATGTTTTGACTAGATTTTACTTTCCACTGATTTTGCCTTTTCTTTTCAAAGAGAGCCTTTATTTTCAAATGGCAATTATCTTTGCATTTACATATCACCACTTTGTAAGGGAGTCTGCAGTGATAGGTTATTCTTTTATTGTTATCATGAAATAACATCACTGAGCCATAAAATTGTAAAATGAATCGCTCTAAATTGGGACTAGTATGTAGTGAACAAGTGAAAGAATTGATAAAGGCTTTTCAAATGCATTGAGGTTCCCATGGTACAAAGCTCTCCTTTCTTACTGCTTTTTATTTTTCAAGGAAGTTGGGTTGTAGGGACCAAGTACGAGGTAGGAAAAAAAGTTCTCTAAAGCAAAACCTGGGAACTCAGCCTGTTTCAGAGGAAGAAGGCTGAAAACAATAAATAAGGATCAAAGAAACCAAATGAATGCTTAGCCTTCTGGAACATTTAGGGGTCTGGAACCATCAACCTTAAATCCAAAAATTATGTTGAGTTGAAGTAATGAAAAGCACTGGAATCCCTACGTGGGAGGGTCTAATGGAAATGACCCTGTGCCCCTCACTCCTGGCAGAAGATCAGGAAGGAGGAAGTTGAGAATGAAGGCAGTCAGACAGAGCCACCAGAGCCTTGAGATAAGGTCCTTTCTTTCCTGGTTGTAAACAGGAAAATCCAAGGGTCAGCCTGTTACAGGGCAGGGAGAGGGGCACCCCAGGACCTCCAATATGCCTGCTCTAAATAGGTTCTGCCATCCGCTGCATCGAGACAATACATATTCTAGTGCACAAGACCTTCAACTGCCCCTTTCCTCGGGACCCCCCGATACAGTCCCACCTCTAGAGCAAACACCTGTGTCGGTGTCGGCTTAGCACTGCTCACCACTCCAGGAACCAAATGCCCTGCGGTCAAGGGAACTGCAGAAAACAGAAAAGAAACTCCACAAGGTCTGTTTACCTCCAGAGCAAACACCTGTATTTGCTAAGAATAACAGCGTTCACGCATTCTAAGAACCAAAGTAATCTGAACAGCCCTCAATAGATGACTAATGGTGGAAAGCAATCAAAGGACAGCCTGTTTTGAATCTCACAAATCTGGAAAAGACACAATGCTGGGTCACTGCCCTTCTATTCCCTTCCCCCCTCATTTCTTGAATAAAGCATATAAGCCCTTGCCTTTCACCTCATCAGCAGCTACCAGCTTGGGACAGCATTTCCTGGATCCTTATCTGACAATAAACTTATTGCTTTCCTGCCTAACTCTGGTCTTTTTAAAAATATTTAGGGGCCTCCCTGGTGGCGCAGTGGGTTAAGCAACACAATATCAAGCAAACCGCAGCCACTGCAGCACGAGTTCGATCCCTGCCGCCGGCCAGGGAGGTGACCCACATGGTGCAGCAGACCTCTCCTGCTGTGCCCGCTGCTCCCCTCAGCAGTGTGCTTTGGTTGATCTGCCTGTTCTGCTCCCTGCTTTCTGTGGTGAATCCTCTCACCCCCACACACTTCTGGCCTGTACCCCGAGTGCTTGTGTGCATAAATAAATAAATCTTTAAAAAAAAAAAATAAAAATATTTATTTTTATTTATTTACAAGCACTTGGGTTTAGGCCAGGGACTGTATAAGTGGTGGTGAGAGGATTCACCAGAGACAGAGGGGGGAGCAGACAGGCGAATCTACTGAAATACACTACTGAGGGGAACAACAGGTGAGACAGGAGAGGTCCTCTGTGCCATGGGGATCCACTTCGTGGCCAGGGATCGAACTTGTGTGGCAGTGGTTATGGATAGCTTTATGCTGAGAGTTAACTCCTGGTACCAGTAGGGAGGCCCCTAACTCTGGTCTTGATGTTTAATTCTTCCTTTGCTAAGACAAGAACCCAAGCCACTGGGACCGAGCTCCAGGACCCTGGCCAGATTCAATCAGACAAGCAGCAGACAGACTGAGAAGTGTCAACAGCCAAAAAAAGATGCTTAATAGTATTGTAACAGGGTGGTCTCCAGGAAAGGGGGACGTTCCAGGATCCCAGTCCCACCCTAGGTGGGTGGAGCTGAGCAGGGATAAAAAGATGCTGGAGAGAGGACAGAGGGAGGGAGGAAGAAGGAAGCAGGATGGAGAGCAGCAAGGAGGCGTGGAGGAGGCACATGGAGCGGAGCAGAGGGACATGTGAAGAAACTGTGCTTGCTTTTTGGTCTTGAACTGGTTGGAACAGATGTGGGTGAGAGACCCATGGGGAGCTTAGTAATGGCAGCTTTCATCTTAATTTTGATTTTGCTCTTTTCCTCCCAGGTTTGTCTGACTCTTTCTGACCCTTTTCTATGGGTCTCCACTGTAAGGTCCTTCTGACTTGTGGCAGGCTTTTGGGCCTTGCTTTGAGCGAATCCTATTGAACTAAACTTTTACCTTCAAGGAGATGGGTAAAACTTTAAATACTTATCTTAGTAACTGTTCTTTATCCTTTCTGTATTGTACCCTAATTGTATTAAAGTTCCTTTCCATTAAAAGTCTTACATATTTATTTTGATGCTGCAGATAGCAGAACCCATTTAGAGAGGGCAGGTTTAAGAGTTCTGGGGTGCCCCCTCCCTGCCCTGTAACAGTATCACATATTCCACCTGCATACAGGGCAGAGACCCAGCAACCCCGAGTAACTTGCCTAAGTGGCTTAGCAGCAGCTTAAGTAGTTTAGCTAAGAAGGGAGTTTGGGAGAAGAAAAGGGAAGTTTTCAGAGATTTTACAAAAGACAACATAGCAAATAAAAGGAATGTAGATTTAAGCTCTGTCTTCTCCATTAAAACAATCTAAGGAGTGGCCTCCCTGGTGACACAGGAGTTAAGTCACAGAACTATGACGTTATCAGCAGCCCCTGTAGCAGGAGTTCAATCCCTGGCCAGGGAGGGGACCCACATGGCACAAGAGATCTCTCCTGCCTCTCCCGTTGCTCCCCTTAGCGGTGTATTTCAGTAGATCCACTTGTTCTGCTCCCTGCTCTGTGTCTGGTGAATCTTCTCCCCACCACCAGCACCTCCACCCCAGCTACTGTATGCATAAATAAATAAGTCTTTGAAGAAAAAACAACAACAACAACAATAAGCTAAGGAGACTAGGTCTTCCTGGGAGGTCTTTCCTTACAGAGAGACGTTTACAGGTAAATAAATGTCTTCCCAAAAGCAACCCCCACCAGCCTTCAAAGTCCCTCCCAGGAAATGTTACCAATGGGTCTGGTCCTATTTTCGGGTTACAATTTTGTCCCCTACATATACATGCTACCTTAAAAATAAATATTTTTCTCAGTATGGGATAATGGTAGTGATTCTGTGCTTGGAATCCTGCTTCCTCAAGGGTATAGCACCTTCTATTCACCTTGAAAGGCAGAGCTCGTGACCCTAATCTCAGAAAATCCTGGACACTCATCATGTTTTATTTCATCTTCCCTTGACGTCATGTGCATGGTGACCAGTTTTAGCTAATGGGAAAGAATTTAAATTAGGTTTTAGAAATAGCAAGTAAAAATTTGTGAGAAAATAATATCCCATTTCCTGAAACTTTATTCTGAATAATGGAAAGAAGGAATATCAAGTAGATTATTTATACAAATAAAAGGAAAATAAATTGTGGACTGTAATTTTCTCCAAGTGAGGCCCTAGGGCAAGGTAGGAATGTCTAGGCAGCTTAGGGAGAGGACAGGTGGGGCTTCGGAAAAACTAAGTTTTGGAGATAAGGATGGCAAAAGAGATAAGGAAAGACCCAGAGACAGGAGATGGGACAAAATTCCAAGGGGAACTAGCAAACTATGGACATTTCAAGAACAAAGGAGTGATAAGGAAAATGTAGTAGAGTGAGTGAGACCACCTAGAAACAACCAATCACAAGGAGACTAGTGGAGCTTTGGAGTGGCTAGGGAAAGAAGGTATATTCCCTGAAGTTCAGCTCCACTTTGGCGCCCTTGCCCCTTCCTGGCCTGGTTTTACTGGCCTGAGAGTCCCACTTTATTTCTATTCCTTTCCTTCTCGATAAACCTTTTCTTTTTCTAAACAAATCTACCTCTTCTTGCCTGTTTCCCTGAGCGTCTGTGGAGCATCTTCTGTGGCTTTGTAAGACACCAACCTGTGGTGGTCTAGTGGCTGAGACCCAGCACTGCCACTGAAGCCTGGGGTCCATTCCTGACTGGGAGACTAGGCCTGAAAACACCACACCCAACCACCACCAAGGCAGCCGGTCTCCACCATAATCCACTTTGTAGTGGACAACCAATGGGTATCCCAGGACTCCAAACTCTTAAGGGGTACACCCTCTAAAAGGAGGTAAGTCATCCCCACTTGCAAAGGCAAAGAAAGCATACTTAGTGTAAGATGTTTCATAGAATTGGTGTGCACAGAGTAAGTGAGAGAAGAAAGTAACTCAAGAACTAGCTTCCCAATAAAACTCCAAAATTATCCATTCCCTTGTGGTCAAATTGTTCTAGGGCAGGGTGAGGTATTCCCCACTTAGGTCATTTTTGGAGAAGTGTTAGGTTCAGAGAGTGGGATGTTTGGGTTTACTCTGGGAAAATGTCACCAAAGCTCCCCTTTCAGTGGCAGTTGGCCAGTTTCTCCACAAACAGAGTTGTTATATATCCAAAAGGGCAGGTTTATTATAAAGGGAAAGAAGAGTTAAGATGCTTGCAGGACACAAGCAGGCAGAAAGAGCTGCCCCTGAAAGGGACAGGTTTGCCAAAGGAGAGGCCTGCATGGCCACAGGCCAGTGGCCCCAGAGGAGTTGCCTCTGGGCTTTGCAAAGGGAGGTCAGTGAAGAGAAGCACCAGTATGGTCACAGTCACAGGGAGGCAGGACCGTTACCTGCAATGGGAGGAAGTTGACAGCAAGGAACACCTGCATAGGCACAGGTGGGCAGAGGGGCCACTGCTCCAGCTCTACAAAAGCAAAAGTTTGGCGAAGAGAAACACCTGCATAGGCACGGGTGGGCAGAAGGGCCTGTGTCCCTGGCCAGTGCAGAAATTACAAATGCAGACTTCTTTCTTCCAAGAAGGGATCATTCCTTTGTGGAGCTAACTTTTGGTAAATAAATTATTTCTAGAGTGTGACTACGTTGATTTGGAAGGACCAGAGATTCTCTATGATGGTCTCCATCTCTATATCCCACCTCTGGTCCATGCCTCAGTGATACTCCCTATAGCATCTGCTACTTATAGCAGCTGGTGCCTAAGGAGTTTTCATTTCTGTAGCTGGCTTAACAACTATGTTAATCTCTTCTACCCCCACCTCTAGATTTTGGCCTTCTGTGAGCCAGATTTCTGGTCTTGTGGTGCCACCTTTCCAATTTTTTTCCCTCAATATTTATTTGTTTATGCATACATGACCTGGCGTACAGGCCAGAGGTGTGGAGGGTGAGAGGAGTCACCAGAGACAAAGTGGGGAACAGAACAGGCAGATGGACTAAAATACACTGCTGAGGGGAGCAGTGGGCCAGACAGGAGAGGTCTGCTGTGCCATGTGGGTCACCCCTCTGGCTGAGGATTGAATTCATGCTGCAGTGACTGCAGATGCTTCATAGTGCTGCAACAACCCCTTGTACCACCAAGGAGGCCCTTCCAATTTTTTCTCTCTTAACTTCCATCACTGAGACCTCCAAAACGACCTGTTCTAAATAGAATCTGCCCCTCACTGCATCAGACAAAACATACTGCTACTATAATTTCAGGTTTTCAGGCCTAGTCTCCCAGCCAGGAATTGATCCCAGGCTGTGGCAGCAGCTCTGAGTCCGGGTCCCTAGACCACCAAGGCCTGGTCTCTGACAAAGCCACAGCAGGAACCTCTGACTGTCAGGCAAGCAGGAGGAAAGAGGCACATCTGCCTAGAGAAACAGATAACAGAAAAAGTTCATTAAGGAGAAAAGAAACAGAAACAAAGTGAAACTCCCAGGGCCCCAGAACTGGGGAGAGGCAAAGAAGCTAAAATGGAGGGGTGCCTCAGGGAATATATACCTCATTTCCCTAATTATTCTAAAGCCCCAATAGACTCTATGATTGGTTAGTTCTCAGAGTTCTCACTCTGCCTTAAAGTCCCTGTGCCCAGGATTACTTCTTCCCAGCCCTTATTTTAGAGTTCTTTTTTCTTTACCATCCCTATCCAGGAATGTCCTATTAGTCCTTCACTGCCTTAGTCTGGGAAATGTCTGGTTAATCCCCTTTGGAGTTTGCTCCAGAATATCTCTGGAGTCTCCCCTATTCTTCTGAGGCTTTTACCCCTATGCTTTTCTGACCTTATAAGCTATTCCCTTTGCCCTATGACTCAGTACTCTAGTGCACAAGATCTTCAGTAGAAAGAAACTCTAATACAATTAGTGGCAATAGAGAGACTGTTAGTGTGCCAGAAAGAGAAGAGAAAGAATGCAGATAAAATAGTTTCAACATTAAACACCCAAAGCTACACTTCTCCTCATGTGCCAATACCCACCCTAACAGGGATGAACTAAAATCAGGGCCACTGAGGCCCAAAAGCTCGCCAAAAATCTAAGGCACCTTCTGATGGGGACCCATAGGAAAGGGGAGGAAGGCCCAAGGCAAGTGTGGAAGGAAAGGAGCAAAATAAAAACCATGTCTCGTCTCAGGTGTCTCCTTCCATGTCCCACAAGTTTCGGTACAAGTCCAAGACTGAGAAGCAAACACAGCTTCCTCACAAGTCTCCTTGCTCAAGGTACCTCCTCTAGGTCTTCTTTTTGATCTTCTCTCCTTCCATCTTCTTCCTGCTCCATTTCTCTCAGCCAGATCTTCTCTCAATCCTTCACTCAGTCGTTCCTTACTTCACCTCCCTGCCTTCCTTGGAATAGGACAGGGAACCTGGAACCTCCATTTTTCCCGGGAACTACCCTGTTATAAAATGACAAACCCCACAGACTTGACCCAAGTGGGACTGTTAGGGGGAAGGGTAGTTCTGAATGGATTACATAGATAGGTTTGTGGACTCCAACCCCCACTCCAGACCACCAGTATTCCAGAAACACAAATCCGATAATATGATTATCAAAGAGCAGATCACTGGGACCTGAGGGTGGAGATAAGCAGCCAGGCTGGCTATAAAACCAGAGAGGTGAGCTTTGGGCTCTCTTCCTTTGGAGCCACCTCACTTGATTCAGAGCCAGCTCTCAATGCGCCATTGCATTCCAGCTCAGAAGATCTGGTAGGATACTTACGGATTTGTATCCCTCTCTTCTCTTTGTATTATTACTATTTTATTCCCCATCTCTTGTAAAATAAAATCCTTTAATGACTTTTGTCTTGTGTGCCTGCAGTTGGAGCATATTATAAAAGACTGGGTGAGGACCCAGTCAGGGAAACCCATTTTATATTAGGGTTACCCTGTAACAGGACCACTAAAACCTGAAAACTTGCCACAAATCTAAGGGGGTATCATTTAGTAAGGTTAAAAACTAAACCCTCACCACTCGCTCAGAAGGCAGTTTTGGGAGGCTTGAATAGAGGCAATTTATAAGGTTGCCGTGGGAACCAGGCCTTAAAATTGGTCACTTTGACTATGAATGGGGAAGCAGGCTAAGGACACTTCCTGTGTGAAAGCTCAATGACCAAGAGTAGACATCCCAGGAATTAACTGGCCCAAACCAACTCCCCAGTCATGAAAAGAACTCAAAAACAGGTTATAAAAGGGAGCCCCAAATCTTTCTCACAAAGACCCCTCCTGTCTCACTCACTGCTCCCCTCAGCAGTGTATTTTAATGAATCTGTTTTTTCTGTTCTCTACTGTCTCTGGTGAACTCTTTCACCCCGGTGCCTCTAGGCTCACCCTGAGATTTCTCTCCAATACTGTATCTTGTCAATGGGTAAGAAAGGGGTGCAGCAGATCTCAAAGAGCTGGGACAGAAGTAGAGAGTCAAAATGCAAAATACACCACATAATGTAACATGAGATCAAGATAATGGCTGCTATTGTCTCTGCCAAGACCAGGAGCAGCCTCCACAGGTATCTCTCACCTAAGTTTCTCTTCCAGTATCCATGTCTTACCTCCATGTGTTTCCATCCGGCCATCTCAGGGTGCATGCCAGGACTGCAGAAGCAAGAAAAGGTGCCCTTCTGCCTTCTGGGTTAAATAGAGGTCCACCTGGCCACTCAGCTCTGCCCCTAGTTCCAAGTTGCATCCCACCTCACTCCTCCCCCTACCTCTCCTCCCCACCCCCCTCAAGGTACTGAGGGTACTTAATTTCAGTTCATTGTTTTCTGAAAAGAAAGTAAAATAGGTGATGTGCTTGTTTATGGGGACACAGGTACAGTCATTTTTTTGTTTGTTTTTTAGGAGGAGTTTAGAAAAAAAGAACTCAAGATAAGTGGTAACACCCTATGCTGTAACCTGGCAAACACAGGACCTAGAATTATGTACTCTTTTACACACAAAAAAGGAAAATGACATGATGCAACCCCCAGTGTCGATCACTATAACAACGTAGAAAACAAATTACATGCTGCATGCACTGCTTTCACCCAAGTTAAGGAATCATGGCAATCTTTTCCTGCCTCCATATAGCAATTACTGCAGTTATTGATAGCTTTGTCTGCCAAGTGGTGACAGGGGATGGCACCACGTTCCCCATCCTCATCTAAATAATAAAGCTAAAACTTAGAGAGGTGGCGCTCTTTGCCAATCTATTTCCTTTGGGTAAGGGAACATGAGGTAGAAAAAGAGACCAGCTTCTCCTCAAGTGCATTAGTGCCTTGTATCTTCAAAGATGACTTGCAGTCATTTATGCTCAATTCACCCCAAAATGCTTGGCAGATGGTTGTAGGCCACATGTTGATATGCACAGATAGAATAAATCAGAATAACAATGTTAAACTGGGTGGCTTAGCTTCTCATTAAATTCAAGTTCCAGTGATTCAAGTCTTAATCAGATGATCATTTAGACAGGTAGCATCTCTGTCTCTGTCTCTGTTTCTCTCTGTCTGTCTCTTTCTCTCACATGGGAATGAAGGTCAAAATTTGGAGAAAGGAATTCTTTTGATAATCCTTTTATTCTTTATTCTGCTCTCTGACAAAACTGTCAGGTTCATAGAGTAGCTGACCCAGCGGCCACCATCAAAGAATATCACCATGGCATTTCAACTACCAAGAATAAAAAAAAGATTGTGAGAAACCAGGTCACACACAGAGGACAGAGAGCCAAAATGACATTGGTCTACTTAAGAGCAACACTAGAAGCTAGAAGAACAAGGAGGAATAAAATACTTATTAAGAGAAAGATTTTTCTACCTAAAGTTCTGTACTCAAATAAAACTATCAATAGTGACATTTCCAGGTATGCAAAGTGTGAAACAGTTACATACCAGGCATCCTTTTACAGGAAGCTACTAGAAAACATGCTTTACTTAATAGGATATAAGGAAAGCAGGAGAGAGAGACGGAACTGAGAAATAGGAAATCCACCATAGAAGAGAGTGAGAAAAATATAAAATTAATGACAAAGAGTGACAGGTGAAAGTGACTGAAAGCAACTTGCTCAGGTTGGAACAAGAAAAAAAGAAACTCAAGATCTGCAAAAAAAAATATAGTATTGGACAGATTTGCCAATATGAAACTTTGTCTTGAAAAGCATTTTCCAAAGTCATTGATGAAACTAGGAGATTTAGTCACAGGTCCAAATGAATCTAAGCACAGAGGGAAAATTAAAGGTTATTATCAATTCCAGAAAAAGCTAAACATTTTATAAAAATTATATGAAACACAAAAGTAATCATGATATGCTACTTTACTCAAAGAACAATATTTATAGTCATAATCATGAATCAAATTTATAATCATGAATACTTAATCAAAACATACCATGCAATTCACTGAAAGACTGAAGACATATAAGAGAAAAAATACCCAATGTTCCACATTGGGAAACCAACGGATAATGTTTTATAGCTTTACAAGCTTCTTAGAGAGGGGTCCATAAGGTATTGTTGTCCTGGGTTCCCATAGTAACATAACGGGAAAATTTCACAATGTCTGGAACTCCTGATGTCCTACAAATGAAGGAGGACGATGTCCTCAAATTCCTTGCAGCAGAAACCCACCTAGGTGACATCAACCTTGATTCCCAATGGAATAGTGCATTACAAAGGAAAAGTCATAGCATCTACAGCACACATTTGAAGAGAACCTGGGAGAAGCTTCTGCTTCTCTTCTCAAGCCATTGTTGCCTGAAACTGGCTACTGTCCATGTCTCGTGGGCCAGGAACATGGACCAGAGAGCTGTACTGAAGTTTGTGCTTCCACTGGAGCTGCAGCTATTGCTGGTCACTTGGCTCCTGGAACCCTCACTGCAGACCCGGAAGCTCTCCGGAAACCAAGACTTCTGGTGGGTACCAACCCCAGGGCTAATGGCCACCCACTCCCAGGAGTGTCTTTATGTCATGGTGCTGACCACTGCTCCATACAGCACATTCTCTGGCTGTGCGGACATTGCCATCCCTGCTGCAATCAGAGTGCTCACTCAGTGGTTTTCGTGGGTGGATCTTCTGCACAGACTTTGCACCCCCTCCCTTGAACACCATGGGGGGTCATGCTTGATCTCTCCTACAGGGATCCTGAAAAGACTGAAAAGGAAGTACAGGCCACTACTGAGAAGGCTGTGGCCAAGGAGGAATTTCAGGGAGAAGGGGCAGCTCCAGCTCCTGAGCTTACTGCTGCTGCCCCTGAGAGGCAGCCTGGCCAGAGGGCTGCCAGTGCCACTGTGGATGGCCACAGTTCCTGCTAAAGACTGGAGGGCCCACCTGCAGCCGAAGACTGGCCTGCGTGGCTCACTCCCTGGCCACTGAGTGGGTAGCAACAACTACTGAGTGGGCCTAGCTGTCTTCCAGAGATTTAAACATAAAATGGAGGCAAGATTGACAGAAAATAAACCATTTCTAAAAGTTGAAAAAATTTTACACCAGTGAATCAAAAGAGAAGTGCAGGGCCTTCCTGGTGGTACAAGGGGTTAAGTTGCAGCACTATGAAGTTATCAGCAGCCACTGCAGCATGAGTTCGATCCTTGCCAGGGAGCTGACCCACATGGCGAGCAGACCTCTCCTGTCTCACCCGCTGCTCCCCTCAGCAGTGTGTTTCAGTCAATCAGCCTGTCCTGTTCCCCACTCTGTCTCTGGTGAGTCCTCTCACACCCCCAATTTCTGGCCTGTACCCCAGTTCTTGTATGCATAAATAAATAAATCTTTAAAAAAATAGATGCATGCTGTAGAGGTAAATAGCAGATGATGAATTAGTTAAGATGAATTAGTTAAGAATAAGATTGTCTCTGACAAGCAGGACAGAGTGGAGGGGAGGAAGATGGGAGCAGAGGGACACTGTTACTTGCCATAAGGTATTATTTGCCCTACTAAGCTATGTGTATACACTGCTTTGATACAAATAAAAATCAATTATAAAAACAAATATACTCTTGGTCCAGTAAATCTATGAATCAGAACATAAAAATTTGACTATACATGCAAATTATACACACAAATTAGATTATATACATAAAAGATGGTTGCTCATGACATGAGAAGCAATGAATTCATATATTTTTGACCTTATGGTGGTATTAATGTAAGTTTGCATTAAATATGCAGATTGTCACTACGGGGTTTGTGAAGGTTATATATAGCTTGATGTTAGGGTTTTGTAGTAATATATAAACCACATGAACTGTAGACTCTATAAACCTTAGCTCATATCTTCTTAATCATATAACCTTATGGGGATTGCTTAACTTCAAGTTTTCTTAAAATTAAATAAATATAGTAAGATCTATGCCAAAGGCCACTTTAGGAGCAATATTCTAATAGTTATAACAAGTTTCCTCTGCTCGTACTGCTGCTTCTACAGCTGGCTGCTTGGAAGTTGACTTTTATATTAAAAATTCCAGAATTTTGGAAAAGATCAAGTTCTGATTCCACAACCCTGGAGTTTGTCACTTAAGTGCTTTAAACTTGACTTTCTCAACTGTGACATGGGCAGGGGTAAAAAAAAACTGCTGATGTCAAAGGATTTTTATGAGGAGTAAATGATATCACACAAAGAGTTTACTAGAAAGTCTGATGAATACTAAGTGCTCAATTCACAGTATACTTTTTATTTTTTAGTTTATCACTTGCTTCTAGAAAATCACTTTCCTTCTCTACCGTATCAATAGAGATGCAGGTCATTCATTAGAGTCAAAACTTGCCTAGGATGGAAGTCACCTGAGCTGTCAGGTAAATAAAGACTTCAAATAATATTTTTTTCTTCCTATTATTTAATTAGCTTGAACCTTTACGTTTATAAGACAAATTATCCAGACATAGGATGATAACTTTCCAACACTTCTCATGTAAATTCAAATTTTAGTTTCTTCTTTGGAGTTAAATGATCTTCACTATTTTTAAGATTATTTCAGACTTGAAACAATTGTCTGGATGTTTTTTCCCCCTGTACCATGTTTTTCTTTTGTATTCACTTATGTAATCTTAGCTGTGACAATCAGACCTACAGAAAATGACATCTTTTTCACTGCATCTACAGTAGAAAGTTCAGCAACAAATAGCAACTGTGGTTAATGCAAAGGTTTTTTTTTTAATTTAAGTAGGGGGGGCCTCCTTGGTGGCTCAAGGGGTCAAGTACAGGATTATGACGCTATCTGCAGCCACTGCAGCACAAGTTCAATCCCCAGCCAGAGAGCTGACTCACATGGCACAGCAGACCTCTCCTGTCTTGCCCGCTGCTCCCTTCAGCAGTGTATTTCAATCAACCTGCTTATTCTGCTCCCCACTGTCTCTGGTGAGTCCTCTCACTCCCTTACCTCTGACTTGCACCCCAGCTCTTGTACACATGCATACATACATAAATAAACAAATCTTTAAAAATAATTTAGAGGAGAGCGCTTGTTTGCTCTCAAGTGTGTAACAGTTCTTTCATCACTTTATAGGTTACAGTGGTTCACAACATGTGGCCGTGCAACAACCACATAACATCACCTTCCCGTGTTAGAAATGCCAGCTTCTCAGACTGCAACCAGACATGTTAAATCAGAATATCTATGGGTGTAGCCCAGCAATCTATTATACAACTCCTGTAGGCGATTATATACATTCTGAAATTTGACAGTGGCTGGTCTAGGTCTTTCCAAGTACAGTACCAGAAAATAGTGGCGATGATAGTGATGTAGTTGTACACCCCGTATGTTACAAGTCAGCTATATTCAAAGCTATATTCAATTATTTCTTCCATAGACGTTTACTGGGCACTTTTCCATGCGAGACACTCTAATGGTCACTGAGCATTCAAGATGAATTTATCACACTCTATCAAATGTTTGTCCAACCCACCACAACTGTTATAAACTCATTCTACACAACTTAATGGACTCAGTGATTGACTTTCTTATAAATGTAGATGCATTATCAAATCTTCTGGAATTGTTTCCAGGGCTGGAGCTATCCTATTTAAGTGATCATATTTTCTGATGTTTCATGTCTATTTTCTTGAGAGCTGATATATTGTTTGTAAACTCATCTGCCTTGAGTGTTTTTATATAGAATTTGGTTATAAAATAGATATCCCCTTTTATGCCAGTAAAGTATATACTTGGCAGGAAATTGTCTTTGTTCCTACATGTCTAAATTGTAGATGATTATATAGCCAGAGTGTTTGTGATCCTTTATGACAAATTATTCCTAATGTGCATCCTTCTCCTTAGTCATCAGAGACAGTCCTTGAGAATATATGTATTTTTATTGCTCTGAATTGGTAACCAAGGACTCAGTGTTCCCAAGACTTTAATGAACTACATGTATGTCATTGCCATTCCCTGGCCACCTAACATTAGCTTCCAAGGACCCAATTTTAATAAAGGATAAAAATTCAAGTAGAGTCATCCTAAAATATAAAAATAAAATGATAGAATATGGGTTACAGAGGAGGGGAAAAAAGGAGGTAGAAGAGAGGGCAAAAAAATAAGCATAATCGGCATTTTAATGGAAATGAGTAAACAGTATGCACTATAATAAATCTCCTAGGCATTTGATCCCAATAAACCATCTTAATCCTTAGGGCTATTCTGGCTGCAAGAGATAACTGCTCTGAAACTAAAATGTATTTAGCATAAAATTCACATTCCGATGTTTACTGTGTATATACTTTTAAAAAATAAATTGAGACTCTAAACTTCTTTGAGTTGAGCAGTCGGTGTAAGAGGAAACGACATCTCAGGCCTCTTTTTGTATGTCTTCCTGCACCTCCTGTCAACACCAGCACTTGAATGCCCTCTGGCCGGGGAACTGGAGGTCTTGTTAATAGAAGCCCTTCACTCTGGTCTTTCATTGATTTAAGCTATAGAAATTTACCCCTGCTTGTGTAGATGCAAAGGGCATTTTGGTATGGATATAGTTTTCTGGAATCTCTTTTTCAAAGTTTAACAAAGTTGACTTAGATATTCAACAGTCCCATTCTAACAGACTTAAATGATAAAGTCACACATTAAGGGATGGCTGACCGATACAATCTTTGAATTAAAAAAGAATTACTGATTTCATTGTGAATTATAATTGAACAGTTGTCCAGCTTCCTTTTCTTTTACCCCCCCCACCACTCTTTACAGCCCATTAACTTACTTTCACCTGTTTTTTTAATAGCCCACATGTGTCCGCTACATCACATTGATCTGTATAGTCACAAAAGCTGTTACTGGATTGATGCCAGTAAGATGGTGGAATAGGTGATTCTTAACTTTGGTATCTCTCACAAAAAGAGCAGCTGGCAATGATCCATAGGCCAGATATCTTTAATCAAGCTCTCAGAACACAGGGGTGAGGCTAAAGCACTCCAAAGATCACAAAACAGAACAAAACCAAATTAGAAGAGTAGAAGTGGTTCCCTCTGACCCCAAGGCCTCTCTCCTAGGGTCCCTTGGATCAATATTTCCTTTACTAGACATGTAGTATTCTGGGACAACAACATTAAGGAGTCCTCTTAGGTGCTGGGGAAATTCATCACTGGGGAAATCAGAGAAAGAGAAGAGGACAGGGCTCTGAGCTCATAGATCTTAGCAGGTCAAGTTTCTACTGGCCATGGTGCCCAAGCAGAGATCTAAATCATTAAGTCTGCTCTTCTGCAGAGCCAAATTGGTGACCTTATCCGGAAGGTTGGTCACCAGATAGATCTAGTCTGGGTCCCCAGTCAGCAGTTTTGGTTGTTGCTGTTTATTTGTTTGTTTTAATAACCAGAGAGCATAATCTAGAGATTCACATGGACAGGCAAGTAAGACATTGACATTGGCAAACTGTCAAGCATGTCTTTCATCCCAGCCAAACCAGGAAGTCTAACCAGATACTGGACAGGTACACAGCACACCTGCAGGCTGTGCTGGGCAAGGGAAGCACTGCTGCCCCCAATGTTGGGTACAGACTCCAGGCTGGCCCATCTAGGAAGGCTGGCTAGTGACACCAAGCAGGTGGGTAGCGCATCCTATGTCCCACCAGAAAAGGGAAGCAAGTCATCAACCCCACCCAACTGCTGAAAAAAGACTGGAAGCTCGCTACATCAAATACACAGATACAACATAAAAACACAAAGTCATGAAGCTTCACATGACAAATGCACAGACTTCATGTTTACTGGAGTACTACTTACAATAGCCAAGAACTGGAAACAATGTAAGTTCAGTGATTGATGATTCATTAAAGAAGTGGTATATACACAATGGAACACTGTTCGGCTGTAACATTGTACTGCCAATGGCGACAACATGGAAGGATCTACAGGAACTTTCACTTAGTGAAATAAGCCAAACAGAAAAGATAAACAGTCTCCCTGGTGGGACAATGTCAACCCACTGTAAGGCAAACTGTGGCCACTGCAGCATGAGTTTGATCCCTCCCACTGGCCAGGGAGGAGACCCACATGGCACAGCAGACCTCTCCTCTCTCACCTGCTGCTGCCATCAGTAGTGTATTTTGGTTGATCTGTCTGTTCCGCTTTCCACTCTGTCTCTGGCGAATCCTCTCACCCCCCACACCTCTGGCTTGTACCCCAGTTCTTGTATGCATAAATAAATAAATCTAAAAAAAAAGGAAAAAAATAAACACCATCACCTGATATACAGAAACAAACAACAAATGAATCAAATAAAACAAAAATGAACTTTTGGACTATAAGATCAATCAGTGGTTATTAGAAGTGAATGGGGAAGAAGTGTGGATAAATTGGAGAAAAGGGGCAATACTATGATGAAGAACAATAGATTTGGGCTTTCGGTAGTGGCAAACTGAATGTTTATATACTAGTTGATTTTCAAAGATGCACACCTAAAACTTACGTTATAATGCAGTGTTACTTCAATTTGAAAGACAAGCCAATGTTGTACTGTATACTTAGGTATTGCTATGAAAGTAAATCTTAAATGTTGTCATTGCAAAATAATAATTATGCGTGGTGATGAAAATGTTAAGTAACCTAATCTATAGATGTATATACCATCTACACATACAATGCATACATTTATAAAAATAGAACATTTTATGCCTTGAACTTACACAGTCATACATCAATTACATATCAATGAAACTGAAATAATTAGAATCTGTCAAAACAAAGCAAAAACAAAAAAAGGCATGCCTGTGTTATCAAATCAGTTTGTTACCTGCCAAATCAAGACAGACTTATCCCATTACTAGACACAAGACTTATATTCTTACAATATATTTTAGGGAAATGATGTATATGATATCACTATTTAAGAAGATTTACAAGGGAAAAAGATACATAAAGTTCAATGCAAAGGACCAGCACAATATTAAAGCACCTTACAATTAATTGCTACATGAGTACCTATTTTTTTTTCTTTTTTACAGGAAAGGTGTAGAGTGTATGCATAAACCAAGAGCTTATTTGTTAATGTCAGCTACAAGTGCCCCTATGTTTGGATTAGGGGGCTTTTAGGGAAAGTGGTGAGGAGGGGGAACAATTACAACCATGAAGGAGTTTAAAAGCTCTTCTGTGTCTACTCTCCTCCCCTAACCATCTTTTCCCTCCTTTTTGTTTGGATTATGAAAACAATTATCCCAGTTTTCCCACTTCAAATTTGGCATTAAAACAGATATGATGACTCATACTCCTGTGTGCACATAAGCACATTTTCCTGATGATGTACTGAAAACTATACTGTAATACCAATGAAGTTTCAGTTTTTCAGTTTTAATGACAAGCTTAATTTAATTCCACCCCATTCTTCACTCTAATTGTCTTTTCCTTGAAATTTAGACAAACTTTCCTATTTTGTTAAAGAATATTTATGCATGCTCTGCTAGCTCACCCCTAACTCCTCCCCCCCCAAAATAGGGCAATTAGCTAAACACAGAGTAGGAACAGGAAAATTGTTGTTAAATCTACTCTTCTAACTCTCATTCTGCTCCTATGAAACCGAAGCAAAAGCCTGTGTTTCTAGTTCTCCTAAAACCTAGTTTCAACTTGTGGAAGAGAAGAATATACTATTAAATAGTCTATAAATAATTCACTCTCTCCGTTTATAATGAAAATTCTAGGTCAGAAATTACTGGTGAGTGAGAGCTAAGTAGAGAAAATCACCAGTGTCAACAGTGGAACAGTAATAAAATCATACCTTGAAAATGTGCTTAATGAACTATCTCTTCCAGACGCATGTAAATTAAGCGTAGTTATACTTACTGCAAATACATGAATATAACCCTAGGGAAAAATGCTCATAGGTTTTTGATCACATTTCTAGAGGTAAAATTTCTTAGCTCCCATAGGTGCCAGTAAGTGGCATTTTCCCTTATCCTTTCGCTTGAAGGAGACATACCTTCTATTCTAAGATGTCACACTTTGCAAAAGATATAACAGCTGTTTATAACCTATAGACTTTTTAATTCATTTCAAAAAGTGATTGAGTGCTGTTGAATTGAAATATGTACAGCTGAAAAAACCTTTCAGTTCTCAGGCAATCTCATTAAACGATGTGGAGTTAATCTCCTCTTTTATGTTGCCATTGAATAAAGAAATGGAATCATGCCATTAATTGTCCATCAGAAAGAATGTTAGGTTTGGTTACTCAGAAACATTATCAAATAAAACTCAGATCAAGAGATCTAATAATATTCTTTTAATGGTCTTTTTTTTTTTTAACATTGTGTGGTATTAAAAGACTTTTTGGAGGAGGTGGGCAGAGATAAAATAAGAACAGAAAAATATCAATAATGCTTGAAATGAGATGATAGGTACACAGAGATTTGTTGTGTTAATTTGTTCACTTTGGAGAATATTTGGAAAATGCCCCAATTATAAAACAAATTAAAATAAACCCAAATTAATGCATATTAACAAAGAGGGAACAAGGATTCCTGAAGGTCTCTTAGCTTCCTGGGGTTTGATGACCCAGCTGCCGGGGAATGCTGAGAGCTAGAAACCCAAGACAAGAGTGAAAATCTGGGGTGTGAGGCTTCCCTGGCCAAAACCCAAGCTGGAATCTGAAGAAAAGCAGAGAAAACTATTGGCAATGAAAACCTTAACAATGGGCAGGCCAGCAAACTTTACATTTTCATTGGAAATGAAAGAATTAAGAAAATAGAGTGCTTGCCAAATGACTATGTTTTTATGCTCCTTTTGGTGTTGCCTAGCCATACAAATGGCAGCTCATTCCGACCTTGTCTGAGTCAGGGAACAAGGCCAAATTGTAGTAATGACCAACATTATTAAGGTTTATGATATAACCAGGCAGATGCTAATCATTTTACATGCATTATTTTATCTTTTTGACAAATCTATAAGATAAATAGTCTCAGGTAGGAAAGTTGAGACTCAGGTGACTGATTTAAGATCACAGAACATAAGCAATGGCATTCTGACTCAAGGACCCATACATCTAATCCCTAGAAAAGTTCAAGGTGGCTTGAAGCTCACACTATTTATTTAGTACATTTCCCACTCTGAGTCTGGTTTCCCATTAGCTCTTCCTGTTTTCTCTGACCTCTCTTTCATGCAACACCAATGCTGTTTCCAAATCCTGACCCCTAGTCCTGTGATCTGGTCCTGTTCTGAGGTTTAGTCACTCATGCATTTATTTGATCTTCTATCAAAACCTTGTAGCCAGAACCATGTATCAAAACTTCAACAAAGCCAGAGCTGATTCTGGTTTCCTTGACTCTTTTGAGCTCCTGATATTTTCACTTTTCCAATTCCCAATGCCATGTTCATGGATGATGGACTGAACTGGGCACCCCTCAAATTTATATGTGTATTTGTTAAAATCCTATGTGATTATATTTTGAGGCAAGATCAGCTTGGGGCCCTTATCCTATTGACTTATAACCTCACAAAAAAAAAAAAAAAAGAAGAAGAAATGGCTCTTTGACCATACACACTGAAGAAAGTTGTGTGAGGACAGTCAGGAAGGAAGTCCTAGGCAAAGAGCAAAGTTTGCCAGGATCTTTCACTGGGACTTCTGGCCTTCAGACCTAGGAGAGAGAAGGTTCTGTTGTCTCATCCCTCCAGCCTACAGTGTTTTCTTTAGGCTGCCTGAGCAGATAAGATGAAGACCAACATCCTGCCTCCCTCTTCTTTGGCCATCAGTCTAAATGCTTCAGAAAAAAAAAAAAAAAGGATAAAATGGCTTGTTTCTCTTGAGCCAGCATTATGAGGTTGAAAGCGCTCTCATTTGGAACCACAAAATTGGATTTCAAGTCAAATAAAAAATGAAGCAAAAATACCGTTTTACTATCAATGCCAGAAAAGGACAAATACCTTCTCAGTGATATTTTCATTAGCTGTCTTCATTACAGGGAAGTGCACAGTCATCTTCTTTTAAGGTAATGACTTTGTGTTTGCATTATCTAGAACTTTGAGGCTCTCTCACTACAGCTGTCTCAATTTCTGTCATTTCACTGCAGTATGTCAGTCAGTTTCTGATCCCACTCTTTCCTTTGCCACTATGTCAGAGTAACCTTGATCCCTCTGACTTCTACCTTCTCTGAGAATGGATGGATTTTTGGCTTTCTCATCAAACATACTTGTGTCCTCTGTATTCAACAAAAAATGAACCCTTGACCTTGAGAACATCTCAAGACATTCTCCCACCTCTCACTTTCCTTAATGAAATTCCCCAAACCTTTGTAACCAATATCTTCTACTAATGTAGCATGTACAATCTGGCATCCATCCACATTATGATTTTGACCCTACTGGTTCCCACTTATTTCCTACTTATTCCCACTTTAATGCTTTGCTAGAAGCCCTGATCACTGTCCCTAGATTTTTCAAGGTTTACTTCATGTCACTTCCTCTCTGAAGCCCTCCCTTAAGCAATTTCTTCTGAACCACCAAAGAACTTAGTATACATTAAATTTACTGCATTCCACAATATTACTGACAAGGGACTTATCACACAGATTCACAAAGAACTAACCAGACTAAACAAAAACAAAGTGAACAACCTAGTTAAAAAATGGGCAAAAGAGCTAAAAAGGCAATTCTCCAAAGAGGACATGCAAATGGCCAACAGGCATATGAAAAAATGCTCAACTTCTCTTGTCAT
>JAGFMF010011747.1:4749811-4800156 GCA_019455555.1 Galemys pyrenaicus | reverse complement strand
AGAAAAAGGAACTCTCTTACACTGCTGGTGGGAATGCAAGATGGTCCAACCATTATGGAAAGCAGTATGGCGGTTCCTCAGTCTACTAAGAATGGAACTCCCATATAACTCAGCAATCCCACTCCTAGGAATATACCCAAAAGACACAAAAACACTGATTCAAAGAATACCTACATCCCTATGTTTATAGCAGCACTCTTTACAATAGGTAAGACCTGGAAACAACCTAAATGCCCAAAAACAGATGAGTGGATTGGGAAGCTGTGGTACATATACACGATGGAATACTACTCAGCAATAAAAAATGAAAAACTAGACGCATTCATGGGAACATGGATGGACCTGGAAGGGATTATGCTCAGCGAAGTAAGTCAGAAGGCAAAAGAAAAATACCAGATGGTTCCTCCCCTAGGCGGAATATAAGGGAACCAAATAAGGATCAAGGAAAGGAATAAGAACAACAATAATAATAACAACAAGAAAGAAACAAAAACCAAAAATGAAAAGAAAAGGACAAACTGGGGACACTTGGTGGGGAGGGAACAGGGAAAGGGTGGAGGGCAGACGGGAGCACGGGGGACTGAGGTGATGGTGCACTGGTGTTACGGTAATGGGGAATACATGGGGATTACAATTGATGTCAAATATATGTAAATTTTAAAATTTATATTAAAAAAAGAATGCAAAAAAAATAAAACATTAAACACAAGTTGGAATGACAAAAAAAAAAAGGATATAATAAACTGTCCCCATTTTCTTCTGGGGGAAAAAAATAAATTTACTGCATTCACTGTAGTATCATTACTTGCATACACTTAGTAGATTACAAACAGCTTAAGGGTCTCAATTTAATATATAGTAATCATTTATTAAATGTCCAATAAACACATTAATAACAAAACTGATCAAACAGTATCATCAAATTTTCATTCAGCTGAATCAAATTCAAGATTTGAATATTTTTGGAGAAAGGTCAAGTATCAACTTGGATATGGGTGAAAAGAACCTGGACTTAAATGGGTCTACATAAGAGATAGAAAAGCTTAAAATCTCCAGAACCATTGTCTGCTTCCATTGAAATAGCCAATAATAGTTTGGCTGACACAGAGTGTTCAGTAAATGTTGGTTGCATTAACAAGAACAAATGCTTAAAGTGGTCCTCAGGTTATATGTAAAATAGTGATATTTGGGTAGTTTAGGAAGCTAACTAGCATTTTTAAGGGGTATCTAAGGCAATGAAAACTCCATATTTTGGGAGGGATAGAAAACAGTCCTTCAAGATTTAGAATAAGTTACCACTTAAAATTTTCTTATGTTCCTTATCCTAAAGGAGTTGATTGAAGTAAATTTTTTGCAGGGGATTATATATTTTGGCAGAACATTCAAAAGAGACCAAAGAATCAATAAACCAATATCATTTCCACTGCAGGAGAATAAAACCAATAATGATTTTATGTGACAGAAGTAAAATGATTGCTCTGGGGCTCCAGATATACATACATATATGTGTGTGTGTGTGTGTGTGTGTATGGAGAGAGAGAGAGAAAGAGAGAGAGAGAGAGAGAGAGAGAGAGAGAGAAGATACTACATCTACCTATCTCCCTTCCTGACTTTTAGAAGGAATTTAGGCTATTTTTTTTCTAGGATAATAATAGATTAAGAAGACAATATCAGCCATGAGAGTTTGAGGTCAATGGCACAGCCATTATGCTTATATCCAGACACTTGTATCTGCATTAGCTCATTTAAGTACAGATCGGCACTAAGAGAAAGACAGTGAACATTCCAGTGAACATTTCACGGAGAAGGATTGAGTCACAGCACACTCAGAAAAGGTTTCCCAGTGATTAAGCATAGACCCAAGAATCAGAGCCAATATGTGCACTCAGACTTTTCTGATTCCAAAGCCCGAGACCAATGTTAACCATACTGAAAGGGATGGTGTGATGGCAGCATTTCCTAAGCAGAGACAATGAAACATGGCTTCTGCTGACGTGCATAGGAGCAAACGCCACTTAGCGCTTGATAAATCTACCATGTTACGCATCCTCTGGAAGTTTCTGTGGCAGGTTTAAGATTTTCTTAAATCTAGACTTCATTTACTTACCCTAATTTCTGGCCACTCAGGAAAATGTATAGTCAGACTAATGGCACCACATGTCCACACCACATGTTTACCAGCTACAGTCAGAGTACATGACCAGAACGAGACTAGTTTTATCACGTACAGCTAGCAAACCCTAGTCATTACTTGGTGAATTGCTTGATAACTATTAAATAAATCTTTCCTGGTGTAGAAATTCTACCTTTAGTCTAAAAGGCAGCTGTTGGATAGAGAATAGCACAGGCCTCAAAGTCAAGGAGACTCACCTTATGGAACCCTTTACTCTGTATCAGTCACAATTAAAAGACTTTGAATCTTCCTTTTTTTTTTTTTTTTCATATTTCAGGTGAGGAAGCCTAATCTCAGAGACTGTGAAAGTTACCCCTATAGTATGAGTAGTCTAGGTGGCGTGCCATCCCAGCTCTGTCTGGTCTCAGTGCCTATGTCCCTACGTAACATTCCACTGACCTCCATGTCAACAAGTCCTGACTTTAATATGGTTAAATGTATTAACCAAGTTATCAGTAAGCCTTGGGTTTTCACGCCTTCATTTCTAAGATGAAAAAAATATTATCTATCACTCAGAAGTTATACAGACTATATAGATTTAAAACATTAAACACAGTGCCTGGTATATCATGGGTGCTGACAAATGAATATTTTAGGTAAGTTATCTTACTCAGGGAGCAAAAGAGGAACTTTCCAAAGTTTGACATGGCTGAGCTTCATTTTTTCCCATTTGTGTGACAGTCAATATCTTAACTATTAGACTAATGAAATTTGAAGGAACAGAGTTATATATTTGCTTTTAAAGCTAACTTTTTGCAAACTGGTAACCAACATACACAGATTACAGCTATTCAGTTAAACCAGCATTTCTGGAGGACCATAAGAAATATGAGGTATTATGATGGATAATCAATTGGCAAAGTAAACAACTGCTTAGGGAACCAGCAAATCAAGGACATCTGAGAAACGAGAAATATTTCAACTATAATGAATGTTTACAAAATTTTATAATCTCAAGATACAGGATAAATCTTTTAAAATTTAATTATTCACTCAAATTTTGCTTCTGGATTTAGTGCATTAAAAAATCAATATGGGGGTGGCTTGGATAAAATGCATCTAAAACATTCTAGTGCTTAAGGTATTATATGAACATCATTCTAGAACCGTTCAACATTTATTAACAGAGAATGCTTGAAAGTTACCGCTTTCAAAAATATAACAGCAACCACCTTATCCAGAATACAATGCTTCTGTCATCTTACCTGTTCAGAAAGTGTTTTCCCTCCTCGTCACTCTATCATAGTGATCTAAAAAATAATGTCTTGGTTGACAGACCATAAATATGCCATTTTTCATAAGTTTATATAAGTAATCACTGGTTAGAATATTTTGGTCCTAGTTTACTTATCTTTTAATAAAATATGTCATGTTTGACTTTATTGCAAGATTTTTTCCACAAATGGCTAGAAAATAAAAATGCATCATCATACAAGCTTTTGGGAAGAACATTTTATTGCTAAGCATATCCTTGAACGAAAATGCAAATATGAAAAAAAGAGAAAAGGAAAAAGAAAAAGCAGTAACATCACAACATCATAAAATAAATTCCTTAAAAGTCTGCTCATAAAACAACAGGAATATGATCGAAGCTCACATACAGAATGCACATGTTCCCATAAAATTGTCCAAATAGAAACTTACACTAAAAGGAATGACAAATGTATTTTTACTCAAATAAAAAAAAATGTAAAGAAAGCAGGAAGTCAATTCACAAGACCTCAAGACTCCAAGAACAGCAATCTTTTACAGACATCGAGATATAATCAACTTCATATAGGTTGGGCCATTTAGGTTATCTAAAATCGTGCTTTGATATCTCTTTATAATTCTGTCTTTTTAAATGACAACAAAAAATCCAAACTCTTTAATACATTGAAATATCAGATAATGAGGAACATCTCCTTCCATACACATTAGTCAAGGCTACCATTGTTTAGATTGCACTTTTTGCCCCATGTCATTAAGATATTTTTTCAAAGTCAAATAGTCATGCAACTTACAAAGACCAGCAAGAGTAGATTTCTAAATCTAAACAGCTGATTGGTTTTCATCTGTACAAAAGAAATTGTATATATCTAACCTTCCAGAGAACACACTTCATTTTTATGTGAATATTCATCTCCCTTTGTCTCTTTCTCCTGGGTACTTATGGCCACACAACCAGCTTATTGTTTTTCTGTACATTGTTTCCTCTTTTCAAAAAGAAAGTAAGACAACAAACTGAAATGACAGATAGAAAGGAAAGAACAGTTCTTAAAGCGGTATGTACATAGGTGGCTAAGGAAGTATACCAGCAAAAATGTAGTAAAATATGTAAACAAAATCTGAGAAGATTTTTTAATTCTCTTTGACACAGTTAACTGTGACAAAACTAAAACTCACACTTTCTTCACATTTTTAAGGTTTACTTTTTGTTGTTTTGTTATTTTCTTTTAAAACAACATTCTCATTCCACTTCAAGACTTGAACAGATTTCCTGTTTCAGTCATCCCATCAAACATACCATGATAAATATATCTGTATATATATTTATTTATATATATTATACTATTAAATTCCTTTTTTGTGTGTCACAGCAGCTTAATTCATTAATTATTTATTTATTTTAAAAAAAGATGGGTGAAGGGAGGCATGAGCGAATGGAAGGATAGAGTTATCCACGAGTGTTAGGCTACAAAATTAAAACACTATGAAAACATTGTCATGTTGTGGGCAGGGGAAGAACTGTGTGTTTTGTACTCTCATTCCCCGTTTGGCTTGTGTGACCGTTGGTGGTTCCATCATCACAAGTTGAACTCCTGTATTGTCTGTTTTGATTCGTTAACAGACACTGAGTATTGTCTTTTGTATTCGCATGCATTTCAATCAGTCACAGTCAGCCCACCGCCCTCATCCCCATCTCTTGGATAGGCTCTGTTGTAATTTGTGGGGCTTTCTTCTTTACCACAATTTGGCTGGGCTAATGGACAGGAACGATATTGTTAGGTAAAGCCAATAGCTCTGATAGAACCAGCCCTCACCCGAGTTGCTCAGGGTTTGGGTGGCAAATTCAGATTTAGATCCTGGGGGACCAGTTTTTCAAATCAACAGTATCATCCATTACATGGTTTTGCTATGTGTTCAGCAAAGCATCATATAGGAAACAAACAACAGATTCTAGAAACACCACAACCTGATATGCAGGGTGAATACCATGGTAGCTTTTGAGTTCATATGGCAATAGTCTCTTTTACTTTTGTTTTCTGAGTTTTTTTTTCTTTTTCTTATGTCCAGTCATTCTCAAAAAATAAACAAAAACCCAAAAGCCATTTTTTCCCCTCAGATCTTGAAAAGTTACACAACACTGGCTAGAGCCAGATAAGGTTTTTTTTTATTATTTTTTTGTTTTTAACTTTTTCTATTCTTTTTTTTCTTTTTTTGGTTTTTGTTTTTTACATAACTGAACAAAAAAAAAAAAAAACATTGTTACAGTCAAGCTTCACAAACATCATTACAGACTCACTTGGAGTTATGGAACAAGTAAGCCATGAAGTCTTCTACCTTGGGTGAAAAGGTCCTCAAGAGAAGGAAGCTTCCAGTCTGCGAAAGTGGGGGCGCCATCTGTTTACGCCAGAGCGCAAAGTGTGTGCTTTATGATACAGCAGGGCAGAAAGAACTTTCTGTCTCCGAGCGATGACTGAATCCAAGCAGCCATGGCTGAACAGTATAGTTAGGTACATCTTTGTAGGTGTCCTTAAAAACGATTTTCTCCACCATAGTCGTGGTGTACCCCATCTCCTAGAACAGTTCTGACGTCTGTGAAATCTCATTTGCCAAGTATGTAGATATTTATATATAAATAATTCTGTTTTAAATTCATTTATTAGTCGCGTGGTCATTTTTACACGTAATACTCTTTGTCCTTGTTTTTCTGTTTCTTGTGCGCGCTCTTGGAACTCTGCTGCTTCTCCTTGATGAGCGTGCCGTTGCTCTGCGCCGAGTTGCTGATGTAGTTCCGCGTCTCGTCCACTTGATAGGACCCCTCGTCCCTGTTCCTGTACTTGTACATGGCGTACAGGAGGATCAAGATGCAGAGGGCGGCAGCAGCCACAATGCCGACGACCATCCCTGTTGTACTGCTCGACTCCCGGATCACCTCTGAGGCCCCCGGAACCCGTCTGACTCCCGGCTCCGTGGGGTTTGCTGTGGGCACATTACGGAACATGGGGGAAGTAATTAGTGGGCTCTTCAGTTTGGTGCTGTCTAGCTCATAGGCAGTGGGCAACGGAAGCAAGACTATATCAGGCTGGGGTTTGAGATCACGGTTATTCATTTTGCCAGCTGGCAATTTGGGCACCATCCCAGACGAGGAGGAAGCTGTGAAGCGGATCAGCTCAGGGGACAAAGATGTGGTAGTAGTCCTACTAGTTTCGGAGACTTTGTTAGGTCTAAAGTCCTTGGATTCCCACTTGGGCGCATGTGCTTTGTAGCCACCTTCGAAGATTGAAGTGGAAAGACTCTTATCTGTTACCAAGGAGAAGGTGGTGTAAAAATCTTCATCATCAGTAGGGGGCAGGTTAGAGTCAAAGGTTTCCCCTGAGCCATACCCAGATATCACCAAGCCATCATCATCACAACCATCGCTGCCTTGGTCCGACAAGCAAGGTAACCCCGCCTCAGAGGTCATGGACAGGGAATCTTTGGTGGTCTCAATAATGGTGAGGAGGGGGCGAAAGGTAGGGGGGAGTGTAATGGAAGGTGCATGAGCAGCAATAGGAGGGGTAGCTAAAGGGTCTTCTACAAGAAGAGGGATAACTAATTCACCTCCTGGGATGGAAAAGAAAAAGAAAAACACAGTTAGTGTATTTGCAGAGAAACACAGATCATAGTTGCTCTCAGTGTACGTGGTTCAAAAGGAATGCCTCAGAAACGATAATGAGACAAGATAATGGATCCAGTATGGACTCTTCCTGGCTGTAGCCTGACCATTCTGGGCAGATTTGGAGCCCGTTATATACCTCTTGCCACCAACACCTGAAATCTGGAGATTGGGGGTTCATCCTTGAAAGATACTCTCAAGCAATTATTTAGATAGAATTAAACAGGCTATTTCCAGGATCTGCTTAGGGGAGGATGATATTCACTTATACTTCTGCAAATACTGAGTGGTTGTCAAATCATGTGTGTGCACAGGCACACAGCATATACTTCATATGAACTGTATCATTTCTTTATTGTCGTCTAGGTTTCTACTTACATGTTCCCAAGAGGACAAGAATGGCATATTTCTCGATGTCACAGAGACCAAGATCAAGGAGCATAAAAGACCTGTCTTTGGTATTTTAAGTTACTGCCTTTCATTCTTATTTATCAAGTGTGGTCTTTATTTACTGTATGCTAAGAGAGGGGGACTTCCACGAGCTTAAACATGTTCATTTAACAAACCCCTTTGGATGATGCATGTCTAGAAATTCCCCGATTATTAAGTAACAACTTTCCTGGTATTGGTCTAATGTGTGGATGCACTGCTTTATACTCTATGTAATATATATCAACAAGAAGCTAGATTTAAAAGTACCCAGCCTACATATTCATGATATAATGGAAACATATTTTCAGATTCATAAATGTAGAAAGTATAGATGTCGCAAAAGTGAGTTTTTAAAATTAGTGATTTTTCACTAGCGTGGAAAAATACATCATTTATCTACAGAGCCTAGTTAGTCTACTTATAAACATGTGGACTAACTCATGAAGAAAATTCACTAAATCACAGTGGCATGAAAATTGTAGGGTCAAACTGATTATTCATCTGTATAAGCAAGACCATCAAAATCTCTTGCGTGTCTCTTAGCAGTTATTTTTCAAACACCAGAAAAATAGTAGTAAGTCACAGTATATGTCTCTTCATTGAATTTATCCCAGAGAAACTGATTCCAACTATTATTTTAAAAAATCTTCTGCAGGAAGTGGGTGGCGTTTGCCTGGTCCCACTTGTCAAAGCAATTGAGGTGCTCCTATGATCATATTGTTGAAGGTCTCTTTCTTAGCAGAGTTGCTAAGCTCTCACCCATGTATGAAGTTCTTGTATGTTCTGCTCTTTGTAGTTACCTTGTTCTGCTGAGACGGTTGTTGTTTGAGCATCTTTTGTCAGATATGACTTTTGCTGCAACATATTGTCTCCTGAGTGGTGACAAAGTCAGATGTGGCTCAAATTGCAAAATTTTAGGGACACTTCAGGTGAACAAACCTTTGAGCTTACAGATTTCTCAGGTTCTTCCTGTAAAGACTGACTCATAATTAGAACTCTCATGCTTGCCTGTGCATACCTTATATGTTTAAATATTTCCCGTGCACTAGGCAGAACTGCTGCATTGGAGTTGCTCAGGTTTCAGATGTGCTAAGGGTTAGGCCTACTTAGAAGAGAGCTATTGGATACCATCAAAGTAGGTGAGAAGAACGGCTTGCACCCATGTCTGAAGCTTTCACTTCCCCTACCCTACTCCTTCCCTACTTAGCCAATATCACTGCACTTTTTGCAGAGAAAATCTGAATTGAGTAGGCTGGCATAGATACAGATAATGTGTTTCATCTGGAAGGGAAAGGGCAATCACATATTCTATAGTCATCTTTGGCCTTCCTGATACCTTCCCCTATATGGGGAAATAAAACAAGAGACTTTCTCAAAAATCTCAAGATATATTTTGGTCTGTACTCTCAAGCCAACTTTCTGTTCTGTTCTAGTCCTCAGAGTTTGAAACTCTTGAGCAAAATGATCTTTTCAGATTGTCAAAGTTCAACCTTATTGGGCTGATCCAGCATGACTATTTTTCACATTGTGAACATATATAATTCATATACCTTGCAACTTATTTAATGCATAATTTACACACTTTTACTAGCTTTTTAAATGGGATTTGGAGTACAGTTCCCTAAGGTAAGCCAGTTCTAAAACTAACCCTGAGCTAACTTTCCTTCTTCTTCTCCTAGTAGGGGGGCCGTGGGGATTGTTTATAAAGTGCTCCATGGAAGAGGGCAATGTTTGAGAAGAAGAGAGCATTGAGGAGAGAGAGTGAAGGCCCACACAATCTTTAAAGGGGTCCCTAGATATTGCTCAGGGATTATTTTACTTTCTTTCAGAAAACAAGACAGTATTCTTTAATCCAGTTTACTTAGAACAATGGTTTAGCATGTGTGTTCTTTTCTGGCACAAACAGAGAGACATTTATACCTTAGGGCCTTGAAAAAGTTTACCCCATGTAGAGTAAGCAGAGTGGAAGCTCTGCCGAAGGGCAAGAAATAACTGACTTGTTGGGAGGTGAAGGCCTGCTACAAATAAAAAGGCGAATTGTCAAGCAGGATTCCGGAAGTCCCTTTAAGCGAGATTAAGATCACTGTCTTCATGATTACAGAATGGCATTAATTTGCAATTTTAGTGTACCATCTGTGACACCCAACTGGAGTCTTAAATTTGCCTGTTTTTCCCCCTCTGTTTTCGGTTCGCTAAAGACTCCACAATGTCTTTGTTGTGAAAAATCTACAAAATCTATAAACTGCTCACTCTGCAGTGAGTCACTCCCACTTTCCTTTGCTATTCTCTTCAGACTCAACACCCTAATAAGAGTCTCTCTCGGATTACAAAAAAAAAAAATCTTTTCATAATAGCATGAAAGTCTGAGACTTGCTATTTCATAAAGAGCTTCTAAAAGTTTGGTGAGTTCCTAAGGGAAATGGTAAGTGCTTATTTCAAAGGGAAAATGATAGGTATGCTATTGCAAAGTTTAAAAAACAGAAAATGTAAAAACTACTAATCTACAGTTTTCTTTGCCATTTGCTTTAATCTCACTAGCAGTGATAAAAATGATGCCACCTTTCGGGAAAATATGAGTCCGAGTTCTGGTGATTTTTAATCAGTGAAATGGTCAAAACGTGCCTAAACCCCTTTTCCTAGCAATTCAAGGAAGTAGACAAAAGCCTTTAATGTCCACGGAAGTAGGTTGGATGGGAGGGTCTCCTGTGCCCTCTGCAGCTACCAGTAACCAGTGTTGTATCTGGACTCGCCCCCATGGCTCTTACTATGACAGCTAGACCTTGAAAAACAAGAAGGTTTATTACAAGGCCACAATCATTCAGTAGGTGTAGGCTTATTACAAGGCTACAATCACTCAGTAGCCCACAGGCCTGGGGCTCTCCCTTCAATGGCAAAGAGTGAGGGGTTTTGTACATTCACACCTAATCGGTGAATTTAAAACATAAGAAGAGAAAGTCAAAGCACAGGAAGAGAAAAGAACAAGGGACCCAAATGGTCAGTTACTGAAATCAGCAGGGTGGGATGTGGGAAACAGCTTGGCTCCTTATGCAATGCTGTATTGGAAGTCATCTTTGAAGTGAGTGCTTGAGCCATCAAAACTTAAGTCAGGCTCTTGCATTACAAAAAGAGAAAACCCAATCCAACCATGGCTGTCTTCCATAACCATGTTTTTATGATAAGTGGGGATTACAGTGAATATAGGTAGAACATTTTAGATAACTGTAAATATGGAATCTGGGACAGAATGAGTTGGGGTATATATCTAAGCTTAATATCAAACTCCATCATTAAGATTTAAGATGGTTATAGGATTCCAGGGAGCTCAATACAGTAGTTGAAGTGAGGAGGTTATTGATGTCCTCCTCTTATTATTAGCTCCTAATGCAAACACTTAGAAATTAAAAAACTTAGATTGTAGAAGGCTATTGTGTTTCTTTGTTTTACTCTCAGATGAATATTCACAGAAATGTTGGAACATCCAATAATAAATTGTTTTTTCATTGCCCAAAATATTGTGGGGCCAGTGATCTGCCAGCTGTGGATGCTTTCAAGAGAAAGCATGGAAGCAATAGGCCTGAAGTCAGAAAGAGTTACAGACATAATGTAATCCATCAAAACTCACATTTCCTATGCTGCCCCTAGATTTTTTTCCTTGCTTTGGAATAAGAACTCTGTATTCCATAGAGTTAGCATTTTAAATCAGGAATATGTACTGTATATATGTTTTTTTTTTTAAACTGGATTGCATTTTTCTTTAAACTAGAGAGATCGCTAGGGATATAAAAGGTCTATTTTAGCCCTGAAGGCTGCCCTGCTTTTTGGCCTTATGAGTGTATTTGTAGATATATAATTCATACGTCTGGGGCTGGATACCCAGCAAAACAGGCTCACTGTCATTGAAAAAGACAGTGCATTAAGAATTTAATAGAACTCTCCTGCATGTGAGAATGTTGTAGGTGCTAGGATGTAGTGGGTCATCTGAAAAAAGCAAATTAAAGTAGTATGAAATTTCAGTGTGGCTGAAACCTTGGCTTCACTGGAGACATTTGAGACTAAGATGTCACGGAAATACCAACACGAGGGCATGGAAGTAGGTGTGAGACTTTGGGAGAGGGTACCATGTACCAGTTCCTTGAGTTTCTTTTCCTCATCTTGCATTTGCATTTTCCCAATTATTTGTTGGGAAATACATATATAATGAGGTAAATCATCCTTTGCCCCACCTAATTAATTGTTGAAACAATATTCATTTCATTATTTGGTGCCATAAAGTTCTGTAGCGTGTAAATATCCTGAAGCTTATAACTATGAATTGTTCTACAACCACCTTCAGAAAAAAAAGCCCTGGACAAACAAGGCAAGTATATGGGAAGAAGACACCAGAAACACTCAGTGGCTCAAAGGAATTACCTTACATTTTAATGAGATAAGATTCTCAGGAAGGATAATTCCTCACACCCCCTAATTTGTCTGAAATGGGTACGATTCTGAAAGGCTACAGACTTCAATTTTTCAACATATACAGACTTCAATTTTTCAAGATGTAGAGGTCCTTGATAACATCATATATTGTAAAATAAGGAATGGCAAGTAGAATTTTTATTTGTTTATTAAGAACTTTGCCTCTGAAGTCATTCAGACTCAACTGCCAATAAAGTTTTGTGGTAGATTAGCCATGAGTCTGATCAAATTTCTTAGACTCATTGCAAATGAGTCTAAAATAACAAAGCCTACACCTCAAAATACCAATATGAATAGTAATTACACATGTTAATTCTATTATAATTAATGCTAAGTATTTACTACATAGTCTACAGCTATTCTAACATGCTTGTATTTTCACTGGTATTATTATTTTTACTTATATTTTGGGTCTATAAACACTGAAACCACTGGTCAGTTTCTTCATCATTCTTTATGTAGTAGCCTAATGTTAATATAGGAATTTAGTAATATAGGAGCTAACTCTTTCTAAAGAATTAGGTAAAATAACCCCCATTTAGGAAGTTCTTAGTTTCAAATTTAAAATATTGCCCAATATGTCAAACAATAATAAATCCTCTGATAGAAAAAGTCCTTTTAGTAAAGCTGCTGGGTAAGAAACTTGTCTATTATCTATCATCCAGTCTGATCTTTCTGTAACCATTTCAGATAACATCAATATTTAAAACTAAAGTGAAAACTAACTTCTTTACTTAAATGTAAGCACTTCTTACCGATCTGATCTTACGTCTTTTAAAGTGGAAAGGCAGCATTGATCCAAATACCTTTAAGGTTAAAGAATATTCTTACCCTATAGTCACACAATGACAATACCTACCTGAAAAGTTTCCTAAGTAAAACCTTAGATGTGAACATCATCATGTCTCTTCTTGGTAGAATCTTAGGATCCTTTTAAAGCTTACCTGATTAGGTCCTTGAGAAAAATGACAACTATTAACAGAAAAGGAGAGGAAGAAGAGAGACGGGGGGTGGGGGGGGGTGGGGGGGGGAGGAGGAGGAAGAGGAGAGGCATGCCTCATGCCTGTGTGTGTGTTTTCATAAGTAGTTAGTTCTACACATTAGGAGTCATCCATATCATAGGACAATATTAAGCATCTAGGACTCTTGATGTCTTTATCTCAGTAAAGTTGATTTTATAGCCTGCAGTGATGGCGATGATACAATCCTGGATAACCAAATTCTACCATAGTCACTTGAGAGTACCTTACTCCCCCTTTGCTGAAGAATAACAAAATAAGACACTGATTAACCTGAACATGTTTTCAGGAATTATATTAGGATATAATTAACACTGAAAACTCTCAGAATTAAATCAACTCATTTTCTTTTATGGGTACAGGGTTCCTGTAGGCTATAGCCAATTGAAAATCTCACTGTAGAGCCTAATAGTACTTTCAAGACTTTAAAATTGATTCAGGCAAAGAGGCCAGGCTTGTTTTGGGTGGGAAGGAACATTAACCCACTCCCTTCTACCAAGGGTACAATTCTCATTGATTATCGGAAGCAGTTCAGCACAAAACATAACAGGGAAAATTAAGCAAATAGACACAAAAGAAAGAAAATATTAATATTGTCTTCAAAATCATAGCATTGAAAATAAAAAAACAACTTCAGAGCCAAAGTAAGCTACAGGGAAGGAGAGCAAATGACATCCACAAGGCATCCACAAAATAAGAACAGAAAGAAATATAAAAGCAAATAAAAAAAGTTTGCTGTTAGAAAACAAAAAGAAATCATTTCCATATAAACAAATATTTTAAATAAGCAAGCATACCATATTAATTTATAGTCAACTTACATCAACAAATTGCCCGCATGTTTTTTGGCATGAAAGAAAAATTTACAAAAGAAAGTTGTGTAAGAATGCTCTTGGACAAATAGAATTGCCACATTCTTGTAACTTGCTTTTTTTGTTGTCATTTCTTAAAAACTTTTGAGCAAAATGTCTAATTTTTCAATATAATAATTTACAACAGAGGGTGGTACAGGGAGGCAACAACACATACATTCACACCACATAACATGAAAATAAAAAAAAAATCTGCACTTTAACAAATTTTTACTTAGAGGGGATGAGGAGGGCATCGATTTTGAATTTGAAATAATTCCGATTGCGATGATTTAAAAAATTAAAAAAAAACCTGTTTACTTTTATAATTTGCCTTTAAAAAAATCTATATGAATCTAAAGAGTTTTGAATGAATTTCTGCATTGTTCTAGGTTCTCAGATACATATTTCATTTTGAATTTTTTTTGTCCTTTTGACAACTTTTAGGCTTTCTTTAATTTAAGGGAATGGATGACAGCACATACATTTGAACAATGCTAAAGAAAGGAGGGGAATGGGAAGGAGAGATGCAGAAAGGGTAGGGTTGGATCTATGAGTGTACTACACAAGAGATGAAGATGATGGGAGTAAATGTGTAAGTGAGTCGCCATGTCCATGTAAGGGCAGCACGGAGTGATCTAGCTGCATTAGAGCTTCTGGCTGTAAGGAAGGGATGGGCAATATACAAAAACAAATGAGCGTACACATGCCCATCTACAGAAATAAAGAACAGAACTCTAACACTGACAATCTCACACACCCTAAGCTGCAACTTCTTCAACATGCAATTACTCCAAAAATAATTACAGTTTCATTAAAGATTTATAAATAATAAAATCAGTTAAACTTTTTTCCCTACTAAAAATAGCCAAATACATAAAATAATATCACTAATAATAATGATCAAAAGGTTAAAAGCAAAAACAAGGAGACTAGATTTATGCATTCAAGTTGAACAACTTCATGGGCAGGCAGCCACACAGCCCCATCTAAGAGTGAGGGGAGGGGTTGGGGATCTGCAGAGGTGATGGAAGGACAAAGTCACGTAGGGAGCCCACTTGCCGGCTTGTTAATTACTTCCCTATAGGGAAATGGTACTGTGGAAATGACGTCATCCATCTTCCCCAACCACCCAGTGGTGCATGTGATTCTCAATGAGACTAGGCCAATTGCAAAGATGTGGATGTGGGGATTCTGCAGCTGAAGTTGTTCCACATTTAAAGAGGGAGTGGGGGAAAATTGCAGAAAACAATTCATAACTTTTTTCTTATAATTTCGAATAAAACCAAATCTAAAGATCTAGCAATTAAAAAGAAACACATTGAGATATATATATATATATAGATAGATAGATATATATAATACAAAAAGCACTTAATTCCCAAACAAGAAGGGAGAAAAGAACAAAAAAAAATCTAAAGAAAAAAGTATTTCACACACTTTCAGAGATGAACAACCAGATGCACACGCTGAGGAGGCACAGACAGAGCAATCAGGGAACACTTTTTTTTCTGCTTTGCATTTTTTTTTCCTGTTGATTCCCCTTTTGATGATAGCCAGGATTAAAAACAAATATAACATTTTCTTTAAAAATGATTTTTGTTGTTTTGGTTTTGCTTCTTTAAAAAATCAAAATAAAAAGGGCGTGCAGTCTGGATGTACGTCATAAGTAGACATTTAAAAGAGAAGAAAGTGGCTAAGACTGACAAATGGGTTACTGCCTTTTACCCTTTAAATGTAAGAATGTTAATCAAGCTAATACATGCTTAAAGTAAGTTGCATTTAGGGAAAATAGAAAAACAGAACAGCAGGCTGGGGTTGGGGAGAGGTCAGCAAGACAAAACCGATTTGGGAGTGGGAAGAAGGTACTAGATTTAGTTTCATGTCTTTCCAGTAGGGGCCAGGGGCCTCCCCATTGCATCTTGCCAGTTACCATAAGGGAAACGTGTTGATGTATATGTACCTGCTTGTTGGAGGCTGCAGTATAATCTGTGTTAGCAGGAACTGAGGTAAAAATACGCATGGCATGGGTTCGTGGGCTCTTATTTCATATTCATTTATACACTTAGAGGGCATGTTTGCAGAGGTCTAGAGAGGTCATAATGAATGTTGCTCCATATGAGCTATTCTTGGGTTTACCAAGCTGACAAGGCATCAGTGATAACGGGTGTCAATAAAATGAACAATAAAATGAGCCTGACAATAAAGATAGCGTATATAGAAGTCCTCTCCACTGCAAATTGCTCAGTGGTGCAGAGTCAGTATTGTTAGGATAGTCAGGAAATGGGTGGGTACAGTTTACTTAAAGTACATGGGGAAAGCTATCAGGGAAATGGGTACAGTTTACTTAAGGTACATGAGAAAAACTAGCAGTCTTCTGGAAAGCATAGAAACAAAATGTTTCATTCACTAAGAGTGAGAGAGAAAGAGGGAAGGAGGGAGAGAGAGGGAAGGAGGAAGAGAAGACGGGTGAGGGAGAGAGGGAGAGCGAGAAAGAGAGAGAGAGGTGTGTGTATATTGAGTGAAAAATACTGGACTTGGGAAGGAGTGTTTAGAAGTGTCCTCAGTCTCTACTGGAATAGATCACGAGAGTTGTACTTGATATTATATCCTTATGAGGATGTTAATGTTCAACCAAGGACTGGGAAACCCAGGTAGGAAAACCACAAAGGCAAGACACTTGAGGGCACCTGGTTCTGGCAGCCAATTTCAACCACTTTTAACAATTTTTTTTGGTGACTTTGACAAATAGAATAGATTGTAAGGATGAGTCAGACTTTTGCCCCCTATGTAACGCCCCTTTTATTATTTTATTTAAAATAATTATAGCAACGTGTCCCCATGGGTCAGTCCGTACCAAGATTTTTAGTCTCTGGTTTAATAATGTTAATCATTATTCTGGGAACTTCACAAAGGGCAGCTGGGAGATTTTAGAAGGAGGGAAAAAAAATTCCAATAATCTAGGAAAAGAAAACCCTTGTTGCCATTTAATTAATTTTTTTGGAATAATTATACTTTGACATTGAATTTTATTGTGTGAGAAGACCACATAAATACTCATATGGTCTCACAAGGCACTGGATACCTTGTGTAGGACAAAGTTAGGCAATATTCATATGGGCTGTTCATCAACAATATTTAAAGTAGGAAACAAGTGGTCTGGATGTGCAACTTAAAAGAATAAGGTACCTCTAATCCATAGCTTCTCTTAGATAAGGACAGGTGTTTTGCGATCTATCAGCACTTTGCTTTCTACTGTATAATTTACCTATTTCAAATTGGTTGTTTTAAAAATCTTACAACAAGGTTATTGCTTATATCCTGAAAATCACTGGTTTAAACAATTGAATGTGCTGAAATTTAGAGTTAGCTCTTTCAAAATAAAATAAGCATTTTTTAAACCCATGGAAGCCATCATTTCAAATAAAGCCAACACAACCTAAACATAACCCATATATTTATAATATAACTATCAGCTAACATGAGGTCTTATTTGGTTTCAAATATGAAATACAAGATGATGTTCCTAGTAGTTCACAATCATGTTACAGCTTTATTTTCATCTTTTATTATCTATCTACTCCAGTTTTTATTACAGTAACTGCATGGTTCTGTATCTATGCCTCTGTTGGTATTAAAAATGCTTTCGGGTTATATTTGCCATGAGAACACAAAAAACAATAATTTGACTTAAAACAGCATAGTTTGACACAACCATTTTTATCCCACCATGTCCACAGAATCCTGACTAAATATAAAATCAGACTTTTAAAAACATAGAATACAATAAACTAGAATTACACTGGTCAGAATTCATCTTGGAGCATCCATTCATTTCTTTCTAAGCTATGTGTGGGTGTGCTTGAGAAGCTCAAAGACATATTTAAGTAACTCAAATGATAAGCCTACCTCTCTGGGAGGCAATGCTAAAGGGTATTGTGAAGTGTACAGGAGGGGTCTAAGGCGAAGGCAAATACATTATTTGCATAACATTACTTATTTTATATGTCTCAGGGAAAATACTTAAGGGAGGAAGCAGTTTTAGAATGAAGAGACTGTGTTCCAAATTTTGCTGTACTGCTTCAATATCCTTGTGAGGATATTGAACAAGTCAGTGAATCTCCTTAAGTTTATTTCTTCTTGTTTAGTATGGAGATTATAACATCTGGTCAATTAACCTACCTCCGAGGAAGGTTTAGGTGAATAATGAAATTTTGAATGTGAAAATGCCAATACATTCTATCTAAAGTACTTATCATAAGCTTGTGACTATTGTACTCCAAGCTGACAGAACAGCATGAGCTGTAAATAAGGCTAAACATTCAACAGGGGAGGCTAAGTCCCAGACAACTGAGATCAGTGCCACTCCATGTGTGATTCTCGGAGCATCTGCTTCAACAGCAAACAGGTTAAGAATAGACTGGGGACAACTGGTGGGGAGGGGAGGAGGAGGGTTGAGGGAGGATGGGAACACGAGGGACTGAGGTGATGGTGCACTGGTGAGATGGTGATGGGGAATACATGGGGATTACAATTAATGGCAAGTATATGTAAATTTTAAAATATTTTAATAAAAGAAAAAAAAAATAGCCTCAATCCCAAACCCTAACCCACATACCTTTATTACTACTTCTTTGAAGACTTTGTCCCCACCCCTGCTATAAGGCTAAGTTCCTAAAGATTGATTAGTTCAATTTTTAGAGGTAAATTTAAAAAAAAAATCTATGTAATTTTTTTTAAAGATTTATTTATTTATGCATACAAGAACTGGAGTACAGGCCAGAGTCATGGAAGGTGAGAGGATTCACCAGACAGAGTGAGGAACGGAACAGGCAGACTGACTGAAATACGCTGCTGAGGGGAGCAGCGGGCAAGGCAGGAGAGGTCTGCTGCACCATGTGGGTCTCCTCCCTGGTCGGCAGCAGGGATTGAACTCATGCTGCAGTGACTGCGGTTTGCTTCATAGTGCATTGCTTAACCCGCTGTGCCACCAGGGAGGCCCTCTATGTAATGTAATTTTATAATTACATTACTTTCTCATTTTTGTGGATTAAACTCTAAAGAGGCCTTATTTCTATATTTTTCTATGAGAACATATCTATTTAATGGGAGGACTCACACATGGATGTAGCATTCTTGCCTTCTGTCCAACCACTTGAGACAAGTCACTGGTCTTCACCTTGACTCTGGGAGTCTTAGTTTCCTCAAAAAGATCATGAAGATGGGCCTCCCTGGTGGCGCAAGGGGTTAAGCATCGCACTATGAAGCATCAGCAGCCACTGCAACACAAGTGGTTTGATCCCTGCCACCAGCCGGGGAGGTCACCCACATGGTGCGCAGACCTCTCCTGCCTCACCCGCTGCTCCCCTCAGCTGTGTATTTCAGTCGGTCTGCCTGTTCTGCTCCCCACTCTGTCTCTGGTGAATCCTCTCACCCTTCATCTCTGACCTGTACCCCAGTTCTTGTGTGTATAAATAAATCTCTTCAAAAAAAGAAAAAAAAATCATGAAGACTTACAGGACTCCCTGGTGGCACAAGGGGTTAAGTCATAGCACTATGAAGCTATCTACAGCCACGGCAGCATGAGTTCAATCCCAGGCTAGTAGGTGACCCACATGGTGCAGGAGACCTCTCCTGCCTTGCCCGCTGCTCCCCTTAGCAGTATGTTTCAGTGGATCTGCTTGTTCTGCTCCCCACTCTGTCTCTGGTGAATCCTCTCACCTCCCACACCTCTGGTCTGCATCCCAGCTCTTGTATGAAAGAATAAATAAATCTTTAAAAAAATCATGAAGATTTATATCCTCTCTAATTCACAAGTTGGTGAGTGTGACAAGTAAAATTACTTTGGAAACTATAATATATTCAATTTAAAGGCACAAGGATGTTATTAACTATATTCTGTGGACCTGGCACTACTGAAGAGGACGTGACAAGAGAGGAAATCTCATGAGAGTCCTTGGAAACTCATATTCCAATATTAGAAATGAGATGAGATGAGGAGAGGAGAGAATGGAGGCTCAAGGTAGTATTTTAACTCCTTTCTCCAAAAAGTGTTAATACTGGTTGGAAGATACAAAAGGGAAAACTTAATGAAGACTTTTGCTGGAACTAACAGCCACTTTTTGTTTTCATGCTAATGAGGTATTCCTGTAAATTGGCCTTTCTTCAGTAAGTACATTCTATGCTCTCTGATGCCCAAGCTGAATCTTTATGTCTATTTTGTGTTTGAAATCCTTCTAGCATAGAGCAGGCTAGACTACAGCCCTTCAATACATATTTGATGACCTGAACTACAAAAATAGAACCATTGGCTATCCATGGGTCTATGCTTTGTGAAGCAGTTGGGATTCAAAAACACTATTCTTGTGTCACTTGTGTATTTAATCAAGTGGAAACATCTTCAGGAAATGAAACTAAACAAAGAACGGTTTAAATAGGCTCATGAACTTAGCACCTGTTAAATATTCTGTTTTTAGTGTTGTCCTTGTGTGGATTTTTACAGGTAATATGTACATAAAGTTCATTACTTGCAAACTATTAAACTCTTTGTGATGCTATTAAAATCCAAGACAGGAGGGAATACAAAATATGTATTTTGTCAACATAAGAAAGTCATGTCTACCAGTCAGAAATGACTTTCTTTTTGTCCTAGCTTGACTATTCCCAATTTTCCCGTTTCCTCCTTCTACCCTGGTCCTTAACTCTTCACCTCTTAGCTTGTCTCACAGATGGCGCTAGGCTGCCTTTAATTTTCATTGTGATCCTATCCAGCTAACTGGCTGTAAATTCTCACAAATGCCTATAAACACTATGCCTTCCTGTTCAAACCTTCCCTCAGAATTTCAGTATTCCATGTTTGACTATTGATAATTCTCAACATTTCTACTGCAATATCTAAGAGACACTTCAAATTCAAAAGGACAGAGACAGTACTTTGGAGTTCTACTTTCTACCTAAACTTGTACATCTGCTAGGATTTCCCATCTTTGGGTTTGACCAACATTAACAATCTCTTATTTAGTCATCATCCATAAGCCTCTACCCTAACTCACCTGCACATATCCAACAAACCAGGAAGCTCTGTATATTCAACTTTGGCATCAATGACACTCCTCCATTATGCTAGAGTAATGGACTGTGAGTCCTTGCTTGGACTTTGTGGTAGATTCCTCACTGATCTGCCAACCTCCACTTTTAGCTCCGAAAGTTCCCTTCTGTATAGTGAAGTCAATGTGATATTTAAAAATAGTACAGTAAAGGTCAAATCAAGTCACTTTCTTGCTTAAAATCCTCAAAGGTTTCCCTAAACCAAAATTCTGTACCCTAAGTCACTGTGAAAATCCTTTCTCACATAGTAACTGTCCACTCTTCCAATCTCATCTCCTACAGCAATCCCTGACCTAGGCTGCCTCAGATGTGGTCATGCTCTCTAGTTTCTCTTCCAGAACAATTCTTTCCTTGTTCTTTGCCTGGCTACTCCCTTCTAGTGGTTGATTCTGGTCTCTTCTCTAGTTTGAGTTCTCTGAAAGGATTTCTGTGACATCCCTAGAAAGGTAGCAACTGACTTCCTAACCATTCACCCCTAGATCATTCTGTGTAGCATTTACTAGTTAACCTTTGCATGCTTATGGAATACAAGCTCCATGAGAACAGATACTTTGTCTTCTCCCTGTACTTAAAGCAGTGGGGGCCTCAGGGAATGACTGAGTAAAGGGGCAATGCCTCAAATAGCATGAAATCCTTGCAAAGACAGGCGACTCCACTGGTCTCTGGCAGTTCTACATCACTCCAAGCATGCTGCTTTTCTCACATGTGGCTCTGAGTGGACGTTTTGTAAACTAATTATTGAAGCATTACGTTCTTTATTGTTTTATTTTCTTTCAGTCTTCTCTAAGCCAGATGGGATTTCCCTAATTTCTACTTAGCAGTTCCAATGCAAATTGGACTTTCTCATCTTCAGCTGGCCTATGAAGCCTTCTCAGAAATACATCACCATCATTCTCCCTTTCAAAAAAATAGGTGCTGGGATGTTTTCTAAAAAACTAAAAACACAGGCTTTCTTTTGCAGTTGTGAAAGCTAGAGATAAAATAAACAGAATATTCAGATTTAGAGCTGCCAGATTTTGATGCTTGTCTTCAGGCAATAGGGAGGAATGAAACAAACAAATTATCAGTGGGAGGAATGGTGACCAGGGTAGTGAAAATGTTCTTGGTTATCTTTGCCTGCTGTGGCCCTACAGCCACTGACAACAGAGCCCAGCCTCTGTGGGACCTTCCTCTTCAACTGGTACTGTGGTGTTTTATGATTATGGTTTGAGAGTAATACATTATTCAAAAGAGTTTATTTTGCTCCTGTTTTCCACTAAAACTCATTTACTCTGCTGCTCTGGTTAGAATTCTGACCATTTCCTTTGTGCTGGCATTTCCTTGAGTAGAAGCAGTCAACCTGTTGCTTCTTCTCTGCAGTGATCATTAGTCCTCTGCCTCAGTTGCCTGGAAAGGTTTTATCGAAAGTCTCAATAATTTGATAATTTTGCTCTTTCTGAATTATTAAATCACAAGTGCTTACTGAATATCCCTGTCCCATATAATTTTCTTTTATACCATACCCTAATCTATCATCAGCTATATTTTATTAATATGCTCTGTTTTTAAATAATTTTTGTTGAACATAATTTTCAGTTGTGCATCATTTTAATCAATATCTATAAATAATATACTAAAAGTCCCATAAACCAACTGCTAGAGGAGATCAGCACAGTTTTCTTTGTTGTTATTATATTACTTTATTCTACATTCTCACCCTAAACTGCTTAAGCTCCATAAATTGTTCCAAAGCTGTAAGAAAAATGGCTCCTTTATCCTCATTCAAGAGGCCAGCTGCTACAAGCACAGTCTCAGGTAAGCCAGAAAACTCAAGAATTAGCTCCCTACCATTCTCTTTCAGAGCCAGAGTTTACCGTGTCTATTAAGGCAACATAGTGTTAGGACCAGGACAAGACATTAGCATGGCTGCAGATCATTGTTACAAAGTGAGTCAGGGAAACAGGCAGCTAAGGAACCATAAGTGCCAGGGCCATATCTGGCCACTTTTAATATCTCCTCCATCAGACAGCATCATCGTTTTCCACATAGACACACCGATACTATTTCTCCGTGGTAATAGGAAACAGATCCTAATGCATTTTGCTTGCAATGCTTTGGGTGAATATGAAACTTGATTTTTCAGTTTCACACCACATATGATGACCATATGAAGCGCCTATTAAAAAACACTTGAGAAGCATTACACATTTTATTTTTGGCAGTTGTGCTACATTTAGTTAACAGAATCAGCATGATGAAACCCTACAACCTACTTACAATCTCTATCTTTATGCAGAAATTTAACATGTAAACACATAGTGAATGCATTAGAATGTCTGCCCATTAATTATATTCCTGTTTCCTAGTATTAATCTATAGCAGTGTTTTCTCCAACGTTATTAGCCAAGATGTCATATTTGTTTTTTCAAATGGATAGTCTTGAAAAGGGTCACGATTGTCAGCCGCAAACCCATGTGTTCTGTACAGGATGTGCTTGTACATAGCTCCCTATAGTCAGAGTGCATTGAAGACCACTTTGCTTATAAAGAAAAATATGAACCCCAGGGTGATGGCCACATTCCAATTTGAATAATTACATTGGTTGCCACAAATTTCCATTCAATTCCTGAACTTTGTCATCTGGGCTACAGCTATTCCATTAATCCAACACACCACATTTCCTCTGCCTAGACACAATGGTTCTAACAAAAAGGGATTCCCCATAAGCAAGAGTGGAAATTCTAGAATGCGCAAAGAGAAATCAAAATTAAAATCTTCAGATGCTGCATACTTTCTGTGAAAAACTACAGAGTAATATTAATATTTTTATATCATTAAAAGGAGAAGTGTTATGGCAAGGAAGAAAATATTTTAAGGCGGAGGGCTCAGGGTAGACGGGAGCACGGGGGACTGAGGTGATGGTACACTGGTGATATGGTGATGGGGAATACATGGGAATTACAATTGATGTCAAATATATATAAATAAAAAATGTTAATAAAAAAATAAATCAAAAAAAAGAAAATATTTTAAAATAAGACAGTTTGGCAGCCTCAACAAGCCCAGTGAGTGGCCACTGCATTGCACAGATTATGAAGAGGGACCTGGTTTCCTATCTTTTTACCATTGCATGAAAGTCTCCCTACAATATTGTACCAGGATATCAGGAGAGTTGCTATGATATTGCTTGTCCTCAGAAGAAGATAGGGTGGTATGCTAAGAGAAACTTGTTGAAGAAAGATAAAGGGTTGACTCTGGCTCTTTTAAGTGCTGACAGAGTATGGCTGGGAAGGAATACAGCTTTCCAGGTTTCAATGTTAACAGTGTCATTTTCAAGGACCTACTATTGAGAATACTATTCAAAATACTGATAGGGCAAAATATGTATATATTAAAATGGGGAAAATAGCTCATTTCATGCCATATTGAGTGTTATGTTTTTACTGAACTATAAGCAAGTACATACATGTGGTTATATTTTAACCACTACATAAATAATTGTTTTCAACAGTGATATTTTCATGTAAAATGCTGTGTCTTTAGTTGTGAAGCCATATAGTTAAAGGGTTGGTTCAAAAGCTGGAAAGGTAACTATTTTTGTGCATCATTTACCAATATTGCCAATGTATTTTTAGTACATTTAATTTTTTCATAAATTGCTAATGCGTAAACTTTGTATTCTAATAAATAAGTAATCACATGGAGAGGTTAAGAGAAATGGGGCCTCTCAGAGAATCTTACATACTCTATGCTAAGAGCAGTCCCTGGAAGTCCCTTATGGCATGAGAGAAAGGTGGTGGAGGTAGAAATGAAAGCAAGGAGCAATGTAAACAAAGAGAATGAGGATATCATGTCAGCATTTGAAAAAGAGGTTTCTTTTCCTGTGGTATTGTAAATATCAGTGGTAGTAAGAATCATTGGATTTCGGTTTTCTTTGTTAATGTTTCTTAAGGTGCTGAGAACATTTGTCCATGCTATTGGTAAGTGTGGGTCAACCCTGTTTATATAAGTACCAACTCTCTTTCTGGTTCTAGTCTGTCTATAGTATTTCCCCTATAGAGTGGTCTTCCCATAATAAACACCCTGAGAATTTCCATGTACTACAATGCACATACTTTTTGATGTATACTTTCTTAGGAGGGCAGCCACAACTGTTTCATGCTCTGTGTACATATAAGATGTGGTCAACTTGTCATGTACATATTGGAATGTTTGTTCCAGATTGAAAATAATTTTGCACTCTTGGATTATTTTCATTCCCAAAGTGCAATTAAAAATAGCATGCTTGTTTGCATAATTATTGAATTTAAGCTACATGGTTGAGCTACCAATCTAAATATTTTTTAAAATTATTTATTTATGCATACAAGAACTGGGGGATAGGCAAGAGGTGCAGGGGGTGAGAGGATTCACCAGAGACAGAGTGGGGAAGAGAACAGACAGATTCACTGAAATACACTGTTGAGGGGAGCAGCCAGGGAGACAGGAGAGGTCTGCTGGTGCCAGGTGGGTAGGCTCCCTGGCAGGGGAATGTAGCTTCATTGCCGCAATTTAACCCCTTACGCCACCAGGGAGGCTCCCAAATTTTTAAATTAAAAATAAATCTGAATGTATGTCAATTAAGAATTTTTAAATTTTTGATTAGTTGGTATCTCTAGAGTGTATCTGTTAATATATTGATATAGTGAATACAGATGACTCAAAATGACTGGTGAAAATGAACATTTAAGAGAAAAATGAACCTTTATTTTAATAATCACTCAACCATTTTGGATAGCAATTTCTGTTAAGAATCTGATAATGATTGTATGTCCTTTCCCAAGAAAAAATGTCCTATAGATAAAATGTGGACAAATTCAGGAGACCTTGCCCATGGAGTCCAAGCTAATATTTTAGGAGAATTGTATTACAAAAGTAAGGTAAAAAGTATTACCTGTGAAAGTGACATGTAAACTCCAGAGTTCTATATACTATGAGCCAACTGTATAATAGAAGCAACAAAAAGGATTAATTCTCAACTATTATTACAAATGTTATAGTTTGGCTTTCTGGAATTTAATTCATTTTTTTACTATCTCTAGTTATCTGAGTTAATATAAAAGGCCATTATTAACAGTCTAGTCTAAAATTTGCCTTCAATGTAAAACATATTTTATTGTAATATAATGTGGCTAGATATTGTTAAGTTTGATATTCATCAGCACTGGTAAAATGAACCCAACCTCAGGTGCAAATCTAATAGAGCTGAATGTTAATTAATGTGATCCAAACAACTTATCATTTCAGGCTTGCTACTATTAGGAAAGATGTGTTATGGCTGTGCACTAATAGAAAAGTCTATTAGTTGCATGGATTCCAATTTCCTTTATCTATATTAGTCACTGAATAGTGAGTTTCTTCTAAGATTAATATTTTTTCATTGTTTCTCTTTATGTTTTGAGAGTTGGTTTAAAACTATAAAATTATGAAGAGAGATTCAACAGATGTATTTAATATATTTTAATCTGCTAGTTCATTTATAGCTTTTAATATAGGAGAATGAATCCATTTTCCTCTCAGAATTCAATTTTGGTGTTCATATGGGCAATGCCAGATACTATTAATGTCAAACATGTAAGGCTACTTTATGTTTTCATGTATATATCTGAGTCCCACAACTTCTATGATGAGTGGGGTAGATGTTATGATTTACATTTTAAAGTGAGGTTTCTCAATATCATCATTACTGACATTTTGGGTTGAATAATTCTCTGCTGTGGGAGCTGTCCTGTGCATTGAAGGATGCTAAGCAGCATGCGTGGCCTGTGTCTACTAGATGACAATATCTTTCTTCAGTGTGACAATCAAAAATATCCCCAGAATTTCAAGATATCTCCTAGGGGAAAAATCACATTTAGTTTAGAGGTTTAAAGGTAAATAAACTATACCACAGAGAATTTGAGACCAAGGCCACAAAGACACAGTAATACAGTCAGGGTTACAATCCATTCTCTGAGATCTAGTTCTTCCCTCCTGCCAAGGTCCCCAACACAATGTCAGAGATACTCAACACTATGATTCCTTTACTGCCACAATTGAACCATGCCATTATGAACATTGATACTACTGTAATATCATGAATATATGCAAGAGGCAAGAGGTGACATATATTAATGTATTTGTTAAACTCCAACGTATTATGAAATTTTTGTACAAGTACATATGTGTTTCAGAGAGAGAGAGGCAAAGAGAAAGAGAGATTCCACTTTGGGGTAAACATTTAGGGGAAATCATAGAAGACATAAAACCTAGAGCAAAGGAAGCTAGAAATTAGAAGGTGTATCTGCTGCTTATTTCAAGTCCCCACTGCAGAACTGATCTTAAATAGTAGTTTAAGTGTTTAATGCAATCTGGCTGCTGTTGGCATCTTTCCAGAACACTCTATTAGCTGTTGCAGTGGAATTTTGCCAGCAGTCAAATTATAAGTTTTTAGTCTCTAGTGAGTAGCAGGTACAAACAAGGAAAATTCATCCTTACTGTTTCTAAGAGCGGCAGAGCTGTGCCTAACTAAAATAACGTCATCCTCCAGATGTATTTATTAAGTGCAGCTGAAAAAAAATTCCACATTTCATAAGATTAAAGTAAAGCCAAGCTCAGTGCCTTGACCCACAAAAACCTGGTATTAAGGAATTATGGATGAACCTTGAGTTTTCACAATTCTGTGAGCTTCTCTAAAGCAAGAATGGAACATATACGACAATCCCGAGACTTTCATTGACACAGTGGAAGAGCCTTTTCACCTTCCACACATAAAACACCACCAACCAGCTCTGCTCAAACATCTTGTACATGACCAATTTTTATGGGAAAGCACTTACTAGCTCCTGAATAACAACAAACTTATGTGAAAGAAAGAAAAAAGTTGTGGTGAATTCCATTATACTTCAGAGAAAGCAAGGAATTTTCTCACAATTAGTGAGAAAGCAAGCAGTTTTCTTAAAATGCTGTTGCCATTCCCAATTTCCTATTGTATCTAGACATTTCCCTCATTTTTCTTTTCCTCACAATTCCCTGGCGGTCTATTTCTCTCTAAAAGGACTACCGATCCTTAAAGACCTCATATCAACACTTTCTTGAAATGAACTGGAACCTCCTAGGAATTTATCTGTCAATTTAATATTTGTGTCATCTAAAAAAAGTGAGCTTATTCAACCTCCTTCCCATTTCATCAATCAGTATGAAGGGAGCACCAAAAATAGGAAGCTTACAACTATGGACAATACCTTGTACTGAATAACAAAGAAAGTTCACAAAGTTGCCTGAACAGTTTCTAAATTAAGTCTCCTTTTATGGAGTGAGTTAGGAGGTAGGCAATGGAACAGGCTGTTTAGTACAGTAAGACCAAATGGAAAGGTGACTTCGAGTGGATCTGGATATAACCAAACTATGGTAAATATAGAGTTTTTATATAAAGTCAGCCAAGAACACAGTTCTTCATCACATGATTCCAGGTGTTACTATGTCACTGACTAGTAAACCAAGATTTTCATCATTCTCATCAGGCAAGGGTCTGAGAGAGGGCTCAGGCCTGAGGGTTGTCCCTAACCTCCAAGTTTGGAACAGACAACTCCCACCTTTTGAGCATCACCAGCCGCCTTTTCTAGTTGCAGAAGAAAAACAGTCACAAGTCAAGCTATGCTTTCTTGCGCTCTTATATTACACAAGAGACATATAATATGGTATTTTCTGAGTGCAATTCCAAAAGGAAGGGCGGCTCCATTGCAGAATAGAAAGAAAACATATTTTTTGTTCATTATATTCATCATCTAGAACCAAGGGAACATGACTCCCAAACTCCATGGCCAGATACAGGCTTCCCTCACTATCTAAATGTAGACCATTCCTATTTAGTATGATTTTGTAGGTTAATTATTACATCTTAGAGTGGTGAAAAACTTTTCATATAAATTTATGGCAACAGCATTCCTAGATCCAAAAAAATAACCTACCAAATGATATCAAATGGGAACATTCTACTTTGGAATAGTGGAGAATCCTATAAGGGATCCTACATACATAAAAAGTATCCATTTTTTCCCAGGCAGACAATAAACTATTCTGTGTTTCAAACTTATTTTTGACAAACTTATTAAAGAATCTTATAAAGTCATGACTAAGTATTATAGTTATGAATGTTTCCTAGAACTTCATTCACTTTAATATGATGCAGCTTCCCTGGATGAGTCACCCAGAGGCCAATCACCAGTTATTTGTATGGTAACAATGGCCTTCTCCATCCTTCCCTGTGAAGGAAGTGGCTGTGATGCTCAGCACATTTTTACAGCATGAATGAACTCCATTGCTAATCTTTCAAATGTTCCCAGTGTGTTCCAGACAGATAAACAGGCCCTACTTTGGAAGAAGTGCCTGCATTTGAAGCCATTGGGCATATCTTCTCCATTCAGAATGTGTTGAGTGAAGCAATACATGGTAATGAAATACAGTCAGCGCTGCATGGATATGCAGGCACCTTCATATTAAGAAAGAAGTCATTGGATTCTGTGGCCACGGTAGGATGGGTGTGTAGATGATGTTGTTACAACAACTCAGCTCTATTCCATCTAAAAAGATGCTTACTAGCAATCTCTCTCAATGAAGAAGCTTCAGAGGTCTTCTATCACATAAAATTAAAGTATATATTTCTTTTCAGGGGCTAGAACTAAAGCTTTTGTGGCAGCACATGTATTGATCATTGTGTGAGCAATAAAACAATTCATTTATAATTAACTCAGGCTACTGTTTATTGACCTTAATGGCTACTGACTCCTGACTCCATAAAATTTGCTATGTCACTTAACCAATCTAAATGGCAATCAGCAGTAATCTGATAAAGTGCAATGGGCAGCAGAAGTGATAGATTTTTATAGGTAGATGGTGAGTCATACATGGGCAATGACAGACAGGAAGAAAAACTGCTGTTTCCCAACTGATAAAACATTGTGGTTCTAATTCAGCATGGGGATGCTGTTAGCAAGCCAAATGTAACTTAGTGGTGACTAAATATGATTTTTTGTGATGGGAACAGACATTCTATAATAGATTTCTTATTATTTTATGTTTGGAGGAGTGTGTTGTTATTGTTATTATCACAATTATTATTATTACCCATTCATTTATTCTTAGTATAAAGTATTTTTCTTTTATTTAATCTGTACATGTGTAAATTGTTATTGTGGGGCAAGGATTATAAACCAGAACAGGACAATTCATTTCCTTTAAATTCATTTATCACACTGGGAAATGTTTGGCAATTTTAGGATCACATTTTCAGTAATTTAACTGATAATGACTGTAATGCCAAGGATAGTGGGGAAGAAGTAATGTGTTACCGCCAAAGTGTGAAATTGTGTAAATTATAAGATAATTGAGATTCGATCTCCACTTCCTCACTATCATCACCAATATGATGATATTCTCCAGCACAAGTCTTCGATGCAATGACTATTTCTTGAAAAGCCTGTTCTGTGGTTAATTTACTAAGAGGCTGTACATATGTGAGGATACCTAGAATTTATATGCCTCGTACATATCTCACTTCCAACTTGTACAGGATGTGAAAAAAAGGTACAACCATCCATCAAACTGTAAAGCATCTTCTTGGATTTTGGGAATCTGCACATGTTTGGTGATTATTCTAGTCTAAGACACATATTGCTGTCACCTTCCCTTTTATTGTTAGGAATTGATGTACAAAAAATTACACTCTCTTATTTAAGCCAACATTCCTCCAGGAAGTGTATCCTTTTACTCTATCTCTGTGTTTCACAAAGCCACTCACTCCCTACCAAAGGTCAATGCGAGATTCACTCTCCTCTCCATTCACCAAAGGACACAGATGATGGCAAAGCATTTAGGCAATTCTCTTTCCCTTCATACACTGTGTAAACCCAGTTGAGATAGTAGCTAGTCCCAAAGGACTCTCTCAGAGATAGGGACATTGTTTTCTAATGTCAAAAATTACTAGCAAGCTCAAGATCTTTTCCTTCCTCTTTGCCCCGTATATTTCAGCTCAAATATTTCACTGTTCCCACTCCATGTCCTCACCCACCTTTCATTGCCACACGTCTGCCATGACCTGTGCCTTTGCTTCATTACAACACTCATCAAAATGAGTCACTGTCCACTTATTTGAAGATCACTTGACTGGTTCATGAGAACCACCCTCCTCCCCGCTAGACCCAGGGGCATCTCTGCTTCTGCTCACTTTTCATCCTTAGTGCTTCCCCTGGGACTTAATATAATCTCAAGTGTTCAGTGAGCAGTTGTTAAGTGAAAGTGTCAGTGGAAAGTGTTCAGTTGGTCAGAAATAGTCTTTGTTCACCTGTCCTCTCTAAGGCATAAACACACAAGAAGCCTCAAGTTCTTTCTTGCTATAATTCTAGTTAATTCTAAGAAAAGAAATTTCCTGTACTGAAGCTCAGGCTGCATCCTCTTGCTTCATTGCCAGTCTACCTAGCAGGACTTTCAGCAGTCTGTTCTTTTGTTCTGTTCTGCGGCCAGTACAGCTGTGCTAGTAGAACAAAATATATAGCAGAAAATTGCTTCAAAAATAGATAATGATAGACGTCTACAATGTTTTGTACACACAATCTCAAATGGCTCAGGATATGTGTGCAAATCTATATATGCAGATATAAATATTTTACAGGCACAGCCAGATGCTGAGAATGACAAGCAGATATGGCAAATATTAATGACTGATGAGCTGATTAAAGGGCACAAGGGTGTTCTCTGTACTATTATTATACCTCTTCCCCCACCTTGAAAGTTAAAAATGAAAAACTGAGGAAATAAGTATAAGGTGTCTATGTAGTTGTGTGTACATAGGATCTATTAATATACATATTTGTAGGCTTTGTGGTCATATTCCAGTGTGACAAGTGCTAGATGATCTATAACTCTAATAAAAAGTTATTTTTAACATCAAAACAATGATCTGTGAAAATAAGATTGATGCTTTATCAATAAAAGTGTAAGAAGTGAAAGAAGATAAATACACACACACATACAAGTCATGTATTTTCAGAACCATCATGATAGGAAAAAAGATATCTCCAGATTCTGCTATATGTCATCAAAGCTATTCATTAAATAGGTCAGTTTGGGGTAAAATAAAAAAGAAATAGACTCTGTGGGTATGTTGTGTCCTAGAAGAAACAGTTTCTTCTTATTAATGAAGAAATTACAAGTGGAAGCACTTTTCAAATTTTCTCACTCTCAGCCACTGAGCAGCATTGTGCCCCATGGAGTGAGAGGGCAGGGTGAGGAGATGGAGGTATTACAATTATTCTTTGGGCATCATGCTAAAATGGAGCTTATCTCCAATGGGTGATATCCCACTAGATGCAACAAGGTGGCTAACTCGTTCTCCTTGAGAGGCTACTTCTGAATTTTCTTAAAGGAAAATGGAACCATAGTGAAGAAAATGGAAGAAAAAGTCAACGTGCATGACCACTGATAGGTGAACATCCATTTATCAAGTTCAATGATAACAAATCAGCATTTGTGTAATGCTTAACCCAGAGAGTCCATAAATAATTTAAAAATTGGAACAACTGGAAAAATATGAAAAAGAATTATTTCACCAATTGGTGTGCTAAAGGAAGCTGCGTAATGGAATTTGGCAGTGGCTCCAGAACAAAACAATTCAGTAAACAAGTGAAGTCATGGCAAGGGGAGGTCATAAAGCCAACTCCAAATGTGGCAAGTAAAAAGTGAAATCAGTTTTTTTAATGGTAATAAATAACAATGTTTATCCATTAGTAGAACTGCCTGTCTTTTCAAAGCATGGATTATCAGATCAGAATTTCCCATTTTGATCTATTGGATGCCACTAAAAAATTGAATACTCTTGGAAGCAATAAGCACATTTTTAAAAATCCATTATATGGAAGTTACAAATTACTGTTTATGTGATGCTGTTAACAATTTCAACAATTTGATGGGTAGATGTTGATAAATTCTCACACTAACAAAACCAAGAGTGAAAAAAGTCCCAGAAACTAACACAGAAATCAAAAAGACTTTAGCAAGCTCTCTCATCTCTTAAATGTAAGTGTGGAAATCACCACTAATGCTGCTACTTTTAAAAGGGGCTGCTTTTATCTTTAAACAACCCTGTTGTTTGAATAGATATGCTCCAGGCATCACTTGTGGATCATTTGTTTTACCAGCTGTTTCTAAAAATATGTTCAGGATGGAGATTTTTTCTGTCTATCTCCAAAATTGCTTTGGTTGAGGAATCCCCCCCACCCCTTCCACAAGGGAACGAGCAGAGAGATGGAAAACAACATCTGCTGAAAGATCTGACAGCTTCAGGGACTCCAGAACTACAGTCATAAGCTTCATGTGGAAAAGAAAGAACCACCAAGGAACCCTGATCAGCTAAATGACTGAAGAGACTGCTGTATTTTGGGGGATTGCAGGTAATCAAATGTTTTAATTCAGTAATACAATCTTTGTAGCAGCAGTGACAGATGTTCTCTACATGGAAGAGTGTCTCAATTAATCTACAGCTGGCTTAATTTTCTGGACATCCTATCAAGGGAGAGAGAAGATGAGGGAGGTGGAGAGAGAGGAATGCAAAGTTTTTAATTACTTGTTTGTTACTGCATTCTTTCCTGTATTGATTATATCTAACCAGCAGATGTAGAGATGAGGGTTGGTCAGGCGGTGAGGTTGTGCACAGCACCCAAAGGCAGGGTTAAAGAATCAATCATATTCCCAAGTGTCTATTGAAGGTCACTTCTTATCCCATCTGCAGCCCTGGTTTCTAAGCACAGATTTTAAACTTTCTGGTAATGGGTCATTTACAGGACACTGCCTGCCTCTATTGTTATATGACCACCTGGTGTGCCCATGCTTCATTTGTCAGCTGATAAAAAAAAGAACTGACCCTCAGGGAACTGGTACGTGCTCCGCTGCACAATGTCCTGCATATCATCATCATTATCACCATCATCATCATCATGATCATCAGCAGCAGCAATCTTTTAATTCCTCCCAAACTTTTCCTCATATGGCCTTACTTCATGTATTTAATTCACACTCACACAAAAGACAGGATTCACTATTTTTTCAAATTACTGTTCTGGCAGAATTTCTTCATCTAAATATTCACAAGATTACCCTTGCTAGTGTTCTAATATAGTAAAACAATATATATTTCTTTCAATTACCAACTTTATCACAGAAACATAAGAATATGAATAGCAAAGCAGAAAATCTACCAGTGGCCACCACCTAGGAAGAGTCCCTGTTAAGTCTGTTACTGATAGTGTAATCCTTCTGTATGATTCAAGTCAACAAATCTCTGATTTCCAATAAGCATTAAGTAAACTTGGTATCACAACTTATTAAGCTAGATTAAGTGCAACGTTTTCAATATTTAGATAATAAATTTCATGTAACAAGAGGTTACTGTTATAGATTACCTAAGAGATAGACAAGGTGGGAAGGTATGAGAACCACAGATATAAATCACCTTTAGAGGGGTCACATCCATTCTTTGGCCTGAGTACTAAGATTTTTGACCTTCTCTTGACACAAAAATGGACTGTGTTAATTCAAATGTAGGCTAGTTCAGCTTCCCAAAAGAGCTCTCTCTACTTTGACTTAAGGCTTACAATGAGGAAAAAAAAAAAAACAAAAACAAAAAAAACCCTAGATTTAGATTTAAGTTCTGGGAAATATCTATTCTTCTTTAAGTTGATTTTGTTTATGAACTTCTAATAATAACTATTCTAGAATTTCTGGGATATTTTTCACTCTTTTGTGCCTTCAATGTATCCCTTTTTATTAAGATTTAAAGACATATTAATACTTCTGCTTAAATATATATATATTTATATATATAATATCTAAAATAACTTCCTGGGGTCTCAGTGAAATAAAAGACTTGATTGTATGATCATATAAATCAAATATTATAAAATTTTAGACTTATAAAGACTTTCAGTTTTAAAATATACTAAATCTAGTATGACAATGCAGATAATACTTAAAATCTCTTCATTCTTTTATAGTTTCAGGATGTTGCTTTATTTGTTTTCACAGACTAGTAAAAAGAGAAATCTGTTGGGAAGGACCAACATAGTTGCCCACTTTTATTTTGCTAAGTAAAGCTTCTACAACAGTAACAAGACACTATTTTTGTAAAGACTTTGAGTTTAACCACCCAAACCAGATCAGAAGATCTAACCTCAATACAGGACACACTAGCTTTGTGGAAACTCACTACCTTTCTTTCCTTTTCTGCTTGTCCCATGTAACAGTGGAAGTTATGGTAAAACTTGACATTGGTTTCATGTCTCAGCTTGGGAACTACAGCTCTGGCTTCCCTAATAACCATCTTCAAGGTGAATATTGCCAATGTTTGTCAATGGCCATACTCTTGTTGAGTCTGTGCCTTAAGCCATTTCCAGTTCCTACTAATTGCATCACCATTTGTCCTTGGCCTAGTGACAAAAGGAGCAGAGAATTGTAGATCTGACCCCTAAATGGGTCAATGATAGACTCTCTTGTGTGGCAACATTGACCAGTAGAAAGAATATAAACAATTTTTCACACGACTTTGGAATTGTCTGTTGGAAGCTATTTCAATTTGCAATAAAAATCTTTGGGGTTTCATTTTTTTTTTTTAACTTGGTACTCAGTATCATCAAAATCACATGGATTATGGATTTAGCACACTTGGGATTTAATTCTTACTCTAACAGAAACTAGACAGTGCCCTTGGACAAATCAATTCACCTATGTAGGCATTAGTTTTGTCACCTAAAAAAAAAATCATTATGATGAAGTTTAAAGTTCTTCAAGTCTACTCTCTTAGAATTATGTAAACTTTAAGATTATAATAATTTTAAAAAAGATGCAAAAATTATGTCTAGTTTAATGGGAGCTTTTCAAAGGAATTGCTCTCTGCAACTTTATAATCACTTTCACTAAGTGATAGATAAACTTTACGAGGCGCTTAGAGCTAAAAGAATTTTTAAAAATAGATCAGCTGGCCCTTGGGGGCTGTCTTTGCCTCTTTTTTATATAGCAAAAGTTAGTAATTACAAAGTGTAAATAAATAAGGAAATAAAAGAACAAGCAGATAAGTCAACAGACCAACCAACCACATGGTGAAATATTATCGTAAGCATAACAGGAGAAAAAGAAGTAAAATTCACTGTTATCTCTATCTCATCATCAATGGTGCTTAATTGAGACTTATTTCACTCTTGCTTTCTACCACCCATTTGATCTCAGAGACTTATTAAAACACTAATTCCAAATTATATTATTTTACAAGCAATCACCACCCCTTTTGCCCCCACAGTTTCTCCTTGTGGCTCAATCTTTCTTGTTCCCTTGCATCATCTCTTCCTTTTGCTTTTTGCCTTTTTTTTTTTTAAGCCATCATTCAGAACTTTCAGTCTCTGGGCACAATATCACAGCAGGAGGCTTTGCTAATGGAGAAAGCATATGATGTTATTACTAAGCATCCTAACTCCCAAAAGTTAATCTTACATTCCCTTTGGAGTTGGGATACATTAGAATTGACTTCACAGTTTACCCTATATCCCATGTTCCTATATGAGTCTTTCATAGTCCTGTAATGATGTTAAAGACACCAAGCATTAATCTATGAATTAAAGTCCTTAAGTAGCAAATTCTACTTTCCCAGTACTACTAAATATGGTTCCGGGCCTGTATTCAGAGCCTGCTCCTATTTCATCTGCTGCCAGGTGGCTGAACACATTATTCACCTCAGGACATAGGATGTTCTTTCCTGCTTCCCACTGTATAATCCCCTCCCTTCCACTTTCAGAGGGTAAGCTATAAATAAAACGCTTATGCCTATGATGTAGGAAGAAGTCCTATATATTGTGCCCCTTCAATTTGTCCTCCCCACTCACTGCCTGTGTCACCAAGAATGTTTTTTCCCCCTTTGCCCACAAAACTTATAAAGCTACAAATCAAAAAGTACGAGGAAAGAAGAGAAGCTCAGCAGGTTACAAACATCATATCTCAGTCATTTAGACATTTGTCAGCTCAATCCACCACAACCAAGGCTTGTGGAAGAATTACTGGGATGTGACACAGTATGTGGGCTGGAGTTCAAGGAAGTTACTGCCAAAGAGATCTGAAAGCAGGGGTGAAGGCAGCCCACGCCCAGCAGAGGCAGGGAGTACAAAAGACAGCTTTGCAAAAGGTAGGACGAGACAATAAGTTCTTCCAACAAAAGCAGATACAAGCTGATGGAAAGGGCCCCGCATTTATATGTGTCTTTGCTTTTTGTCATGTTTCATGACAAAATAATGGCATACTTAAAACAATGGTAAGAAATGAGCTTTTAATGTTCTCTCATCTCCTGTGTGCTTAGTGGAGAGCTCAACATGTGTTTATTAAGATTGACTCAAAGATGCTCAAGAAGGGCTCATCTATTTTAAAAATAAAGATATTAACCTCATCACTTATCAGATTTCTCTAGATGAGGGGTCAGCAAAAGACAGCCCAAGGTCAAATTCAGCTTGATGCCTGATTTCTAAAATAAATTCTTTTTGAGACATAGTTGCATTGATTTATTATGTACTGTATATTCATTTATAGGACAGTAAGTGCAAGAGACTCAAAGCCTAAACTATTTATTCTCTGGCCCTTTACAGAAAAAAGTTGGTTGACCTTAGCTCTGGGTGATTATCTGACAAATCAGGACAACTGCAATATGATGTTACCAACTCTCAGGAACTTTTACTAAAAAAGGGGAGTCTCTCTCAAAATTAGGACAGAAGAACAACTCTACCACAGAGGACACTCATGGATTTTCAATGGAGCACACTTCCTGGGACTCATCGTGACTGACAAGATCCATAATAAGGCCTCAGATACTTGGGTAAGGTGTACTTCCCTTACAAGAAGAATTCCAATAAAAGCAAACACATTTATTTTTAAAGACACTTTCTTCTTAATTGTGACTATTAGTCTTTAACAATTCCCTTTAAAATCTATTTCTTGCGTAGAAAATTCAAAGGTCAAAATAAAGGTCTGTTTGGATTTTTTTAAATTTATAATTTGGGATATACAGTGCAGATGAAGAGAAAAATGAAAGACAAAAACAAATGGGCATGAATTTGAGAAGTGTCAAGAGCACACAGATGTCAGCAAGGGGCTCAGGGAAGAAATTCATCTTCTAAATTCCTTGTTCTCTCACTTATTTTCTTGCTTTCTATTAGCTGAGACATCTAAAACATTCTTCCAAGGAATATAATTATTTCTAAAATAAAGAAAACATAGCATCTTACCAGAACGCTTACTGAGAATCTCTATTCTTAGAGTCCTAATGTCAATTAGTGGTAGTTATTATCTGAACCTATGTTCTAAACAGAACTGCTGATGACTCACAAGCTAGAAACCCCAGGGCACAAGTTATTACATAGGTTCCACAAAGGGGGAGTAACCGCATAATTTGTGGCATTTCTCCGGAATACTGGAACCATTCTATCTCACTGGACACCAGGGTACATTATTTCAAACACAGTTGTTTGGATAAGCCATAAATGAATGATTTTATACTCAGCCAAGATTTTTAAAGCCTTTGATATTTGTAGTAACTAACCTGTTCTATGACTATTTCTTAGCCATTTAATATACTCAATATGCAAACTTCTTTCATTGTCATCACAGGGGCAGTAGCTATTTCTTATATATGGGATCACGGAGAGTAAATATCATACAAGAGGAGATAACAGACCAGTGATCGGTGTGCAGCTTGGGACTCAGTTGGCATGAGTTTAAATCCTGTTTTTCCTGCTTCCTTGCTGCATGTCCTTGAGCAATTTATTTATTCTTCACTGTGCCTCAGTTTATTCATCTTTAGAAAGGACATATTAATAACACTAATAGTCCCTTACAAGATTGCTATGAGGATTAAATAAGTTGAAACTCTGAAGGACTTAGAAATCTACCTCTCTATGGTTAAGTGCTCAATAAATTCTTACTAAAGGAAAGAACAAAGACATAGGTAGCAATGGCACACGTAGGGGCGAAAGCCTAGAAGTCACATCAGGAGACCTTACTTAATATTAGTTGCTATCACTTGATATCACTGATATTAGTTCATATCACTTGATATTACTGATTACTTGACATCACTGAAAGTTGACCATGGTTCAAAGTGAAACACTGCATTCTGAAATACAACAGTTCACATGCTATTTTCAGTGTTAATATGGTCATTTATGGGGAAAATGTGGAAGATCATTGATGTATTTCACAGTGCAGTTGGTTGCATCCTATCCTATCACTAAATAAGATTCTTTATATTTTAAAAATTACCAAAGTATAACAACTGAGTCATGGGGAAATGCTGACAATTCTAATTGTGTGCTAAGAAATGCCTTTATTATGCTTTTTCCAAAGCTCCAGAAACAAAATTTAGAAGCCTCTGAAATATCCTGTTCATCTTCAGTGTTACTAAGGGAGGAATATTTGGCAAATCTATTTTGAGGAAACAAAATTAGTCAAAGCTCCACAAATGAGCATGTGATTGTTTGAAATTTAGTGCTTTAATAAGTGTTTAAGTTTGATCTTCTGTGCACACTCTAATAGAAATAAAATGCATCTATTTTCAAACAGATTTGGGTTGAATCCTTTCTCTGTCTTGGTGCACAGTTACGTGACCTTGAAAAAGCAAACCTTGAGTCTTAATTTTCTCTGTTGTAACTTGACCACAATGGTTTCCACCTCTTAGTAGCTAAAATGAGATTCAAATAAAATGTCATGTCTGCCTGTACCCAGCATGGTACCTGGGTCAGTGATGGACTGGACTCAGCTCATGGCAGTTAATTCTTACCTTTTCAGGAAATGTGCAAGTCATGGTCATACATGAAAATGCATAAAATTAAAATACATATTAAAAAACAAAGGTGGTAAAACCCATCACTTTTCAATTATTTCACTACATTTTACTATCATCTCTAGCCTTGAGATTATTGAGATTGACAGTATATGTAAAACAAAAATGCTATAATCCTGTGCTACTGATATTATTTCATGTCAATTTACTATTGTCATAGTGTGACTTGAAATAGGCATAATGGAAATGTTTCATGCTACAGAAATTGGAATATACTGCACATTAGGAATATGTGTATATGTGTGTGTGCGTGCTTGTGTTTATGTGCGTGCACTAGTTCCTAACATTTGTCATCAAGCTGGCTCATCATGAACACCCCTTCTTTGTATCCTCCTTCCCTCCACCCCTCCTTTTCTCCTTCCTTCTCACCCGTCATTAAAAACTTCTTAGTCCACAAAGTCCAGTAATCTCTTGTTCTCTTCCCTTCTAGTTTACCCTTAAAAGAAACAAAGAAGGGTCTCCCTGGTGGTGCAAGGGGTCAAACACTGCACTATGAAGCATACACAACCACTGCAGCATGAGTTTGATCCCTGCCAGGGAGGTAAACCACATGGCACAGCAGACATCTCTTGTGATGCCCACTGGTCTCCTCAGCAGTGTATTTCAATCCATCTGCTTGTTCCACTCCCCACTATGTCTTTGGTGAATCTCTCACCCTTCACACCTCTGGCCTATACTCCAGTTCTTGTATGAATAAATAAGTCTTTTTTAAAAAAGAGAGAGAAACAAAGAGCTTCCCTGACATGACCAAAACATTACATCATAAAATATCTGTTTTGAAACACTCTTACACAAATTAAAAATATGGACTTTGAATCTTAAAGCCTAGTTCAAAAATCTTCACTCTATCAAACCCATTTTATTCCTATTTTATATTATCTTCCTTAAGCTTTAGGAAGAAGGCAGTAAAAATGTTATAAAGATTCATTTTCATACCGTTAGTGTAAAAAAAATAATTCCAGGTATGCATCAGATTTCCTGGATAATCACAGGTAGACTCCAATATCTGAATAATTAACAGTCTATTTTCTTCTAGTTGTCTCAAGAAATTCAGACTATTCTCAGAACTCAAAGCTATTGAGTATGTCATATTCTTTGGAAAGAGAATAGAAGGAATTTAGGTCCAAGTTGAAGTGTTGGCTCTCTAATGCTTCCATGAATTAAAAAATGAGATAAAATATGCATCATTTGACTTAGAAAGATCAAAAGATAATCTTACCTTGAAATATCCATAAGGTAGAACAAGTGACTTAAAAAGCTTTTTACTCCTTAGATACCTTGCCAAACACATTTATATTTTAGGTAAAATACATAAACATAAATGAATTTTATAGTAAAATACAATCATACTTCTATATGGGATTCCTCACCAATTCAGGCACAGTTACTGCTCTATATATCAGAAAAGATGATGTTCCCTCATTGGTTTTCCTGTTGATCTGTTCTTGAAGAAAAGGTTTAGCTAGAAAATTAATAATCCATAGAGAAACTTTGGAAATTACCTCTTACATAGCATCCCTTTAAAGCACACTCATTTAGTCATGTTAAAGAAATCAGTAAGGTTTTCTTATTGTTGTTGATTGTGATTGTTTGGTTATTACCATTAATAATTTCCCACTGTAGGTTTTGCCTCCTTAGCCAAATAAAAAGTACAACTTATGACTTCCAGATGCAAACCACAGTTATCAGCTTTACAATTAGACTCAAAATTGGTTTTGCTTCTTTGTGAAGTTCCCTAAAGGTAAGGTAAAAAGTAGAAACAATAGGGCAGGGAGAAATAAAGGGAGGGGATTTCAAACACTTATTACAAACAGAGAACAGAATCACAGAACACCACCACAACAGTGGACTCTAAGACAAGATGGCAGACAGATGGCCAGACAAGAGACACATGCTTGACTGCTAAGCCAAAGAAAGCAAACACAAGAACAAAATCACACAGAGATGCGGAGAGGGCAGCTCTTGGGGCTGCTGTGATCCAATGGAAATAATAATAAAAAATGAGAACCCATGAAATCAGAAGTACAAAAGAAAGTTACCCCCACAACTCATACACTGGACTTGCTGAGTTAGCCTGGATGTATCACTGGGATGGAACACAAGATGGCGTTATTACAGCCCATGCATTGGTGATGGAGGCCATGTTAGTTGGATGGCTACAAAGCTGTCACTGCATGCCACACATGGTCCTGCACTGTTCAGAAATAAAAGGCACAACAAGTACTCTGCATCTGCAATAAAATTCTTTTTATGCCATCTGAAATTTGTGGAGAAGGATGTGTTTCTCTGCTTGTGTTTCTATGTGTTTTTCCTTTTTGTTCTGACTCATCTGCTTCCTTTCAATTAATTACATTGTCACAAAACGGAGAGTAAAGGCATTTGGACTGTGCAGAAAGGGGGAAAATAAAAAAAAGAAAGAAACTCAAGGAAATTAAAAGGAAAAATATAAATAAGAGGAAGAGGAAGGAAACATAGTATTTCATTCTTTTGTACACAACTTTCTTGGATTTTTTAAAATGAGGGATTGTTTTGTTTTGAATATAGATACTTAAGGGAGATATGCTAAAGGGAGAGAAATTTTGAGATTAGGATGGCAAGAAAAGATTTTGTTGCCTTGTTTGATTTTTATATCTATATGTCTCTCGGTATTAAAAAAATGATTATATTACTCCACAAAAGTATAGCAATGGGTTAAAAAGAGCCATAATGACCAAAATACTACATATGAACCAACACAAAATAAAGTAAATTGAACCACCAAAACTCATGCGGCACAAGATGAAGTGAAACGACAGAAAATGTTCTCCAAAAATATACGAAATATATATCTATTTATATATATACACAGGAATGTGCATATATGGATAGATATATCTGTATGATTTTTCCCTCCACCCCTCCCAAAGATAACTGAATTATGGAATCATCATTATAATTATGAAAGAGAAGAAAATGAAACCTAAAGAAAAATCAACATGCTCTGTTTGCCAGGTTAAAATAGCTTCATGCATGTCCCACGTTGGCTGCTGTAAGAATGATGGTGTGAATTTCTGTGTAAACACATGACTGATGATGGGGGCTGTTGTTAATCTCTGTTTACATTAGTCTTATATCATTTATACTGTGTCTACATATATATGGAGTGAGAGGCATTATATATGTAGTATACACATATATTCTATATAAATATATATATATATACACACAGTACATATACTGGGGTTTATGGGAGAAAAAATACAGAAACAAAAAAAATCAAAAAAATATAAAAACCTCTCTTTAAAAACCCAATCCCTCTTTATTTATTTACTATTTTAGGGGGGATTTGCTTAATGATTTCATTAAGCTCACTCCTTGTCAACTACTTGCATTGGCGTTTGAAATCAGGAAGTTCTCATAAACTTGGCTTGAAATTCTTCCTCAAACATGCCCACCTTTCACCTGCTACCTAAGAAGTCTAGGTCCTTGGCCATAGCATAAATATGGCATTCCAAGAAAATATTTTTTTTTATTACCCAGTAACTATGTTTGAATCATATTGATGCCCCCAACCTAATCAGATGCCCCCAACCTAAGTAACAGAAGAATGCTCTTTGGGGGTAACATTTTTACAGTGTCAGCAAATAAAGTCCATTATTTGGTAAGCTTTTAATGACTCAGTACCAAATTCATATTATACTTATTTGAGGCTTCTTAAATTGAGAAGGTTTAGAACCTTATTTCACCTAGAGAACACAAACAAGGATGTGAACTTGGTGTTTTACCAAATTTAAATTTCACCCACATTGGGTGAGGAATTATAGTGACTAATAAAGAGGAAAAGGATAGCAAGAGTACCCAGTGCACACTTTAGGGTAGTAAGTTGGAGGAGTAAAAATACACCTGAGAACCACTATGGGAATAATCATTATTTTATCATCTCAAATGACTGCCACTAGTTTAAGCCTCTCCCCCCTTAATCCAACCATAGGAGAGTTCTTTAGCACAGTCCTATTGATGGATGGATGTGTTTCATCTTGACTTCCTCTTACTGTCTGTCCTCTGGTGGAAGTGTTGTCCCCTGAGAGTTAATCAAAGGGCATTTAACACAAGTGGAGGCAAAAATCTGGCTAATTGACAACCAGAAAAATGTATCCTTGGATAAATGACTGGATGAATCAATATAGTTGTTAATTATTGGCAGGCCCATTTCTTAAGGGTACAAGGCATATTTCAGATTTTTTCCTCTGCACTGTGATCCTTGTCCCCAAGTGTTTTAGAATCTGGAGACTATATATAATATAGGAAGCAGATAATTCTAACTGTTCAGAAGCTAACCAAGGAATACCTTTGTTTTGCAGTTATTTCTATTTCCAATGATAGAGATACTGAAGGCATAAGAACAAGGGGAAGGAAGGGAAGAAATGGAGAGTGAATACCAGTCTTCTGTCTGTCATATAGTAAATATAGATTCCCACATTTTAAATCACAAAGATGAACTTTCTAAAAATCCCAGTTGCAATTTGCCTCTCCTGAGTGAATTTCATCCTAGGGGTTATTTGACTCTTCTGCAGTTTATCTTTTTTGTTGTTGTTCTATCCAAAAAAGAAGGGCAATGAAATATGAGTTTACTGCACAATTTAATATTAACAGAAGTGTAGTTGAGAAGAAAAAGGTTTATATGCAAATGCATATACACATATATATTTGAAATATTAAATTGACACTGATTTCCTTTATGGGGAACACAATCAATGTTTATAAATTAGTCAAGTGAAAAGCTGATCCTCACCTTGAGATACTTAAATAATTATTCAAATAGTCTTCTGAATATTTTCATTTGATGCAAATGGCTTCATTAGGATTTTAGAGTTGTAAGTTTCATTTCTGATTTCTTAAAGTCAGTATTCAGAAAATATAATTTTCCCTATGACTCATCATAAAATGATCTAGTTTCCAAGAAAAAAAGGGTAGTGAAAAGTAGAAAATTCTTTTTTGTTAAAGAAACATGGGTTTGGGGAGGGCAATGGTTATCTATGAAATCATGTATTTTAGATATTTCAACAGGTTTTATTTAGCTACTTAAGGGAAGATGAAATTAGAGGTATAAAAATCTCTAATTCTAATTTTAGATGATGAGGTATTTTGAATCATATTAATTTAGTCAACAAGTGTTAATTTAGTTTTTACTCTGGGTCTTACTTTCATGGCTTAGTATTTAAATCTTTCTTCATCCCTATAGTTCTAGAAAAATTACACAGAGAAAATGTGAAGTCCCTTAGACTTTCAAGGGTTTTTGACTATGCTTAAACTCCATAACATTTTTAAGTTGACTCTAAACATGACCAAACCACACCAAACCTGGGTAGGCCCTCAGTGCCAAAGTGGGTTCTGGGTGTAATAAGCAACTAATTACATAAGACTCAAAACCAGCAGCTCTCAAACCCATCTTTGATTTAAAGAAAATTAAAAAAGAAAAACAATTCTATTTGAAATTTGATGCCCTCATAAAAGTAATATTTTTGGAATACAGACTATACTAATTTCCCACATTTATTCAAACAAGAGCTTCTAGTAGACTCACATTCATCAAGAACCTGTAGGTGTTACATGGCTTATAACTGAAAGAGCTAGAAAAGAATATGTTTACTGACAAAGTGATAGAAGACAAGGTAATTGTTAATGAAGGCACAACAAGGCCTGATTTGGTCACATTTAGTATTTCCATCAAACATCAGGTCTAGAACAGAGTATTTTAGAAACTGAGGTAGTGATTTAGGGTTTTCAAAGTCAGCTATAGACTCAAAGTTCATCTAAGGATCTCAGGATTAACTATTTTGTCAAATTTATATAAATGTCAGCATTACCTTTCCTTTCCCCAGAAACAGCTGGCTTAAATGTTTAAATGATTTTTTAATCTATATTGTTTTTGGAAGATGGGGACATTATGGGGTATTTCCCATGCTATGCTAAAGAGGGATTGGTAGTTCTGTGGACTTAATCTGCATCAGTGATAATCAGTTTCCTCAGATGAAACTTCTGCCTTAGTAGGAGTATCTTTCTATGCCCTGTATTAAGTATAACTCTGACATATATGTTTGTGTATCCAACATATCTGGCATATATGTGTGTGTATTTACTAGGAATACACTATTGAGTAAATCAATTTAGAGAGAAAAATATGAATTCTTCAAAGGTGATATGTTGAATAATCCCAGGAAGAGGGTATGGAGCCACATCATTCTTTCAGAGCTACAGGTAATTCCTTCAGGGTGGTACTGTCCCCTGTTTTAAAAACTGCTTTTAGCCTCCTGCCCCATGTAATTAATTTACTCTAGAAATTCTGACACTGACTGTCTCTCATATGAAACACCATTCAGCCACTAAAAACAAATACACTCAGTTTGGGGGATTTAAATTTGGGTCTATTCATATTTAATGTCAAATATCAACAACTGGGGAGCTGTAGAATGTGTGAATCTGAGATCTAAAAAAAAGCTCTGTTTTATGACAGAATTTGCTATGGATTTGACTATGTGGGAGAGGGAAGATAGTAGGGGAAAAAGGTGGAAATATTTGAAAATGGTCAAGCCTCATTTTTTTATAAGAAGGTTTAAAACCTAAAGATTTGATGAACATTATTGTACATATATATATTTATATATGTATCTCTGCCCTGAAAGCAAGAAAAAGAGTCCAAATTATAATCTAAAGGCACAAAATCAGCAAATTTAAGATGTGTCTTGGGAATCATACCATATTCATATCTGAATCTTTAACATGCTTAACACACACAGTTGACCCTCAAAATATAATTATGGAGCTGAACTATGTTGGAGACTTAATTTAGATAGTTAAGTTCCTTATTTTATTTTGCAACAGTTCATTTATTAAAATTACTGCAATAGAAAGGACTCAAATTTAGAGATATATTGTGTCTGTGCTCTGAAAAACTTACATAATGAATGAATCAATGAATCAAAACAAGTTTTGGTATAGATTGAATATAACCATCCTTAAGAGTTAAAACCTCAATATGTCATGATTATTACCCAGTAATCTAAAAAGTAAAAACTCTGACTAGCCAGTTCACATTTACTTTTCTCCCATATTGCTGATCTCCCAAAGGGGTGGGTCACTCTCCAGAATGGAAAGGCCACCATATTCCTGGTCTGTCCCCACTATTAAAGGACAGTAACCCATAGAACTTCCTGGATTCAAAGCCATTTGCAAGACACCAAGCAGTCAGGCTTCCACAAAATTTGAAAAGTTGTAAATCATTTTAAGATAAAAAATGGAAAGTTTTTACTATGGTTATATTATTTTATCATGAAATCTAAATTTCACTAGAACTAGCAAAAGAAAGTGTAGTTAATGGCTCACATTTTTTTAAAGAAAAGGAAAAAAAATAGTAAAACAACCCAAAGAACCAACTAGAAAATTCTATTTGTTTGTCTTTGCCTTGCCAGAAATAAGATCCTAACCCAACTCCAGCTTTCAATTCTATTAAACATACACAGAAATTCGATGATATCTGTTCTCTATTATATATAATATATATATAAATATTGAACTTATAGCAAGTCTCAAAACAAATGACTTGGGGAAGTTGATAGGAAATAATCAGGGACTGCAGTTGCCTGCTGGACGTTGTATCATATATAGCTCACTATAAAGAAAGACCATAAACCATCAAAATGTATCTGGGTCCAAATGAGGAACACACTGAAGCTTCTAATTGCCAAAGTCTGCTTAACTCTAGCACTAGAGATACATTTTGAAGCATCACAGCCATTGACATGGCATGGTTCAGTACTAATTTTGTGTTTACTATGCTATATTGCTGCACAAGTTCTCTAAACACACATTGAACAAAATTAGTATAAATAGAATACCATGTTAATTGCTGTTGAAATCCCATGGAAAATGCTGCTTTTGTTGTGGTGGTGGTTTGGTTTTGGTTTTTGGTTTGGTTTGATTTGCCAGTCAGAAAAATTCATGAGGTTTAAATAACATTTATGGCTCCACATTGGATTCATGCTTTTTGGATGTCATTCTAATACAGACTTGTTTATGTTCCCACCCCTCCGTTAATTTCATAGCTGCCACTGGGTACAAACAATTGATATTCCAGTGGTTCATTCGGGCAATGACTCCTTAAAATTAGGTCATCAACCATGGATTTTTCTTTAACTATTGAGGGATTGACTTTAAAATTCCATGGCCTCTTATCACTCTTTCCATGGGATTTGATGCTTTTTGTAATATACTAATATTTATATATGTATAATTATACATATATAAATATGAGATACACGCATTAACACACTATAATATATAAAAACACATGTATATTCACATATATGTATGTATTGTTTTTTGCAAATGAAAAAAATAAAGCAAGCAAAACAAGACTGACCTAACCTACCTGTACTCGGTTCACATTCAACGAAGTCTTCATCATCGCTTGAACATTCAGCAGATGAAACAAGGTCATCTGATGTTGGCTGTGCATGTCAAAGGAAAAATAATGGGGTAGGGGAAGAAAGAGAAAAGAAAAAGAGATAAGGAAACTAATGAACAAAACATCAAAGACTTATTGCTGTGCCCAACCTCCCATCAATGTGATTGCTTCTCTTCTCTGCAGAGGGCATCATGGAAAACAGAGAATTTTCAAGTCCTGCAAAGCTGTGAGTAGCTCTGAGTTCAGACAATTTGTGTGGTTCTCATGGGAAATTGAGTGACCCTAAGTGATTCCAGGAGACTAAAGTCTATCCTATCCCTGCAAGTCACGTTGAGCAGTCTGGTCCATCCTGACTACCAGTTCCATGTGGAGCATCAGAAGGGCAGGAGGACGGTTATGGAGAATGGGGGTGATAGAAGAATGCAAGCTAGCACAAAACATGCTGCAGCTCTGCCAGGCTTCGCCACAGATGGTGCACAGTCTCCAGTGTAAGAGTCATGCTTGTGAATCTATAGGCTGGCATAATTAATGGGCACTGTGGAATGCAGTCTGTTCAGGAACAGTATAACAGTTCCTCTCAACAACAGTGATTTCTTCATGTAATTGCTGCAATTAGCTGAATTAGTAATGTGGTCCAGCAGAGCGATACAACACGATAGCCTCTGGACATACGTAAGACTGTTTCTGAAGAGAGTAAAAGGGAAAAAAATATTGATTGCAACAATGATAATTCCAATTGAGATTTAAAAAAAAAGTCTTGCAGAAACTCCCCAATGTGTGGGATTCTTGCAAGAAATATAGTGAGTGCAGGTGTTGGCAGTTCTGAAGGGACTTTGCTACAGAGATATAGGAAGGCCATGTTCTGCACCTGGCATATAACATAAGCATAATAAATACTGTTGAATTGATTAACCTATAAATATTATGTAAAATAAGTCTTTGTCCTACTTTGTGTATGAGTATTCAATATATAATAGTTTTCTTTTCCCTTCTTGATGTTAACAATATTAGTTGACTTGTTGGTTCTATTATTTCCAAGGCACTGAAATATGAATTCAAATGCAAGAGAAAAAGCATTTGCAAGTCAGAGGTTCTGCTAGAAATGTATATATCTTTATTACTTAAAATCATTTAACTGGACACAATTCTCATTAGACTCCTTTGAGACAGGATGATTACTATACTATCAAAGACAACTGAAGTTTAGAGAGGTTAAGTGAGCTCCTAAAAGACACACTAGTAAGAAACAATGGGGATTTGAAAAGATACATTGTGGCTTGTTATTTTGTCCATATACTTTTTATACTCCTTACTGATGTTATGAGCAGAATTGTGTCTCCCCTCCCAAATGTTAAAGTTTTAATTATTGGTACCTTAGGATGGGGCTGTATAAGGAGATGGTATCTTTAAAGAGTTTATGAAGTTAATATGAGGTTATCAGCATGAGCCTAATCTAACATGACTGGTGTTCTTATAAAGAGATGAGATTAAGAACAAACAGAAATGACTATGTAGGGACACAAAGAGAGGTTTGATCGACACCCACAAACTGAGGAGACAGTCCTGGGAATGAACAATACTGAAATGGAAACAGAATTATAGAAGAAATAGCTAACTATGGACTACTGACCCTACGACCATTTAAAGAACTCTAGAGGAACTTAGTGAAGGCAAACTAATCAACCTAAATGAGGAAGTTGATTGTGATTAAAAAATATATGAAGACATCCCAAAGGAAGGGATGCTGGCAAAACAAAACCAAACCAAACCAAAAACTTTCCATTAAAAGAATTCACGGAGTTATTTCATGATACTGAAAGTACAACGGATAAAATCCTAGAAGCTGATCCAAACTTGGAAGGAGTATGATAGTTTACCAAGGCATAGGAAGGATGTTTGCTCAGTATCGTAAGTTATATAACAAGTATAAAGTATGCTACTCTGGATGTGTTTTTATTCTGAAATAAAATGCTTTAATTCTGAAGAAGGAAGGAAGGAAGGAAGGAAGGAAGGAAGGAAGGAAGGAAGGAAGGAAGGAAGGAAGGAAGGAAGGAAGGAAGGAAGGAAGGAAGGAAGGAA
>JAGFMF010011747.1:4705988-4741172 GCA_019455555.1 Galemys pyrenaicus | reverse complement strand
ACTGGTGAGATGGTGATGGGGAATACATGGGGATTACAATTAATGGCAAGTATATGTAAATTTTAAAATATTTTAATAAAAAAAAGAAAAAAAAACAAACAAAAAAAAAACTTAAACATCAAAAAAAAAAACAAAAACAAAAAGCATTTTTCTCAATATGATTTTATTTATGGATTCATTTGTGGGATTCCCAGCTCTTGGGGCTATTGTCTCAGTTCCCAGAGTTCTTGCTGATCAAGCTAAACATAGTCAGGCAGGGGTTCTCTCACCAGGGCAAAAGTCCTGGTATGAGCAAACATACTGGGAAACCAGTACAAGCTTGACTAGCAGGAACAATGGACCCCCTCAGGTAATAGCCTCTGGTCACTCCACCCGAGCTTGCACACCCCAGGCTCATGCATTCACTACCTGCTTGCCTACCTTCTTTGAACTTGATATAAGGGCTTTTGGATGGGGCTACTCGATACTTCCCTGGGGTAGCCCCTCTAGGCTTCTCATTGCTCCAACCCATTTGGACTTTGAGTTCTTGTGCTGCTCCCCAGTTGCCCTTTTCTGCGAGGCTGCAAGCACTGACTCATTCAATCTTCCTTCAGAAATGTTTGTGTCTGTGATGTGCCAGGCACAGAGCTGAGGGCTACACAGACCCAAGCCTTATTTTCATGGTATTCATATTGTGGGGATTTGATCCAGGATAATTAGAAAACACTGGATAGCTGTTAAATCAGTAGCTGCAAAAATTTAAAATTAATAAATGGTTCATTAATGGTACTCACTATTAAAAAAATGATTTCTCCACTGACACTAAAGAGAACTGATTACGTGGAAATCCAAGAAAAATAGTATCACCAGTTTGTCTTTAAACTCTGCACACTTAATAGCCTATACCTTCTTGTTACTCTTCTCTACACTGCATATACTCAAGCAGCATAAAGAATGGCATGATTTACAATAACTTTCGCTAATGAATTAACCTTTAAGGAAATCCCTTTGCAGATTCAAGATTTAATTAACAGTAGAAAAACCAAGCTAAGCTTAACCAAATTTTGTGCCAAGGATTGGGGTCCTTTATATCTATGTTTTAAGTGTTCTAGGATTATATAAATTAATATGATGCATCTTTTTTCCCTTTTCTTTCCAATTTTAAGTTTTTTTCTTCCACTTGCTAAAAAAAAAGGGGGGGGGTGGATCAAGAGAAAGGGGAGGGAGGAGAGAGTGGGGAGAGGGGGGATTAATCTATCTGTTGTTCAAGGCAGCCTGACAGAGGGAAGAGGAGTATTGAACCACAGAAGATTAAGCAAACTTCAATGTACCTTCCCAAAAGCAGGAGGAATGTAATGCTACGTGGTGTTCCACTGATAAGCAAATCCCTCTAAATCCTTTCAATTTATTTCTTGGCCCAGAGAAATTACATATTATTTAGAAGGCAAGAAAAAAAATACCACATACCATCTCTAGGAATAGATTAGGTGCCTATTGATTATATAAAGGTCTGGCTTTAAAGGCTGTTTTATTGGTACAGTCCTCTCTGGAGCTGCTAATCATAACGGCTTGGCTTTCCTCTGTAAACATTTGGGGTTTCACCACAAAACTTGTTTTGAGTTTTTAGGGTCTTAACCATTACATTTCACCCCTCTTTTTTATTTTAGGTGGAATTTCTTGTCTATGTGGGCCTTTTACTACTAAAATCAAGCCCCTGTTTCTAAAGGGCAAATGACCAAGACCAAATATTAATATGCTCCACAAGCACTGATAGAGGTATCCGTTCTTAAATGTTAAGTTTAAATGTTAAAATGCTAAATAAAATCTTTATCATGGAGCATCAATGTGCTTTAATTTTTGGAGCCAAAATGATGATATGATTCATTTTTCCATGTTGTTTTTTGTGCTACAGTTCAGGGAGAAGAAATGGGTTTCAGGGGAAAAAATAGGAAAAATAAAGTATTTCTTTATGAGAACCTAACCTTTGTGTAAGCTAACCTTATGACCCAGTCCAGAAGAAACAGCCCTTCCTGACATGTGGAGATCATAGCTTGGGAGACTTAATAAAACCTAATTATTAAAGGAGAATAAGGAGTGGCAGGAAAAAGCCAGTCCCGTATATTGGTCAATGAACCTGAAAACAGGTGAAAAGCAGCCATTACTCCAGAAAAATAGTGATTCTCAACCTTAGTGTCATAATGAATTAAGGTATACTGGATGAGCAGGAGAAGAAAGAGAGGTAGGACAGCAAATATTGGGAATCAAATATCAGCTAGTAATTATTTTATCTGAAGAGTGTGTGATGCATGTGAAATCTGTCTGGTATGTCAATGTAGAAAAAAATTGAGAATGGCTACATCCCTGTAGTTTATATCTAGTAAATAAGAAAATAAGACAGAAATGCAAGTTCTAGACAATATCAAGACCAGAAATCAGGGTACAAGCCAGGATTTAGTATGGGGCAAGGAAACTTGCCCAGAACAGTGAAATGCAATGAAGTGAATGTAAAATAAACTGAAAAGACAGGACTGTGTTCCCCTTATTACACTGAAAAGAATATCTCCCACTTGGCTGTGCAATGTAATATCAAAAAAGTCAGGTCAGAGCATAGCATCAGTTAAAGCAATGTTTGTACACTTGACACTTGATTTAATAAAATACTGAAGGAGTTACAGGTAATTTGTAGTGAGTAAGTCTGAGCCAAAACTATGAGGAAGAATGAGGGTTAGCTGAAGAATGTTATATCAAGCTGTGAGAGGAAAATGCAAAGAATTGCAGCTTTACATTGAGAATTTAACCCAGTTACCCATGTCTAGAGGACAATTCCAGACACCCACAAAGAAAGATTGAAGGACGGATTAAAATAAAGTCCTTGGCTATGTATGATGAACCTAAAGTTGGAGAAAATCTTCAGATGCTTTTGCTTGAGAAATTCAGGAATCCAGATAGACTCAACTGCAGAAGCCACTTCCTTCATCTCAGATATTGATTCAAAACAATTTTAAACAGCAAGCACAACAGAACTTCCCTGGGGAAAGGGGCAAGATAATTCCCTTATTCCTGATGAACAGTGAGGCTCACATTTTTTCTGTTTTAGTTTAGAAACAACATTTGTTCACTGACAAAGTGGATATTGGACATAGCATGAGAGGTCATACCATACTTGACATCTGTGCCCAGAGATCCCTATGGGGCTCTGTGCTCACAAGGGCCTCATGCTTGATTTAATGTTCTGTTTCGCCATCCTGAATCTCTTGACCACTTTATTTTTGAAGGTGAATTCTGTATCAGTGTGATAATGGAGCATGTGCCTAAGTAGATGAGATCCACATGTATCCACCCTCATTACTGCACCTCATCTACATACAGCGTTCCTAATGCCCAGAGAGTGCAGGATTGTGAGGATCCACCATGTACAATGTTCAAAATTATTGAAGATGCTTTTTTTAAATTTTTTTTTTCTTTTTTACTGAAGGTTTTTATTGTCTTCTAGGCAAGAGTGACTAGGGAAAAAGTCTTAGGCCAAAGCCTACTTTATTTGCATTTCCCTCTCATGTGGTTTCAGATCAAGTCCTGTGATATAAAAACACAGGTGTGTGTGTAAATCTATCGAATAAGTGGGAGTATTGATACCCCCAAAAGGCTATACTTTCCCTTTGATCCAGAAGTTGCACAGAATAAGGAGAGAAGGGCATCCTGTTCTAAGAGACTCAAGGAACCAAGGAAGTTAATCACATCTTTTCTTACTTCTCCAAAGAAGTCAGCCACTTACACTAAAAATAATGACATGGAAAGAAAGGAAAAGTGGGCAACCCAGAGATCTATCCTTTTTCATGAATAAGCTGGAGTTGGAATGTGTTGGTGGAAGGGAAAAGCATCAAGAAATGAAATGAAAGGCCTCCCTGGTGACGCAGTCTGTTGTGTACCGCACTGTGACGCATCCTCTGCACAGCAGTGCGAGTTCCATCCCCAGCCAGAGAGGGGACCCACATGGCGCAGCAGACCTCTCCTGCTTTGCCTGCTGCTCCCTTTAGCAATGTGTTTCAGTCCATCTGCCTGTTCTGCTCCCCGCTCTGTCTCTGGTGGATCTTCTCACTTCCCACCTCTGGCCTGTACCCCAACTCTTTTATGTATAAATTTAAAAAAAATGAAATGAACAGAAGCAGGTGGCTTAGTTTTATTCGGTATTTCTAGTCTTTCTAAGAATAAACTACATAAGCATATATGACCTTTGAACTATCAAGTGTGTGACTTTGGTGATTCTGAATGAGTTAAATGCTCTTATAGTGTCATTTAAAACTCGCATTGTGGAACATAAATGGTAAAATTCGTGCTAATAATTACATAATGTAGCTGTTCTATACTGGTAATGGTATCAAGCCAATAAAAGACACCATGACAAGTCAAGAGCTTCATTTTTCAGCACCTCTACAAATACTCCTTTCTCCATTCTTAATTCCATCCCATACAGGGCTCCTTAGTTTCCTTCTGCCCTGGTTCCACAAATTACGCAGTTGCCCCTGAGAACAATTCTGCAAAATGTTTTTGAATAGACCAAAGGGAACTGACATGGTTTTCAGAAACTCAAATTATGACAAATAGTTTATGTTCCTGAAACTAGGTCCCTTGTGTTTCACTCCTGGCCTCATGACTGAGGGTGGAAACAAAACTTATTCTCACAGGGATCTTTGGGAGAAATTGTATCACCATATCCCACACTGGCATAGCTCTGTAATGCCTGTGCCCACACCCCCTCCCCTCTGCATCTGCCTAGACCACTGTTAAACACTGTTCTAGGAAATATCCCATAATAATATTCTGGATCTTATTTATTCCCACTTCTTTCCAATTCTGAGGAGGGTTTCTTTCTTTCTTTTTTTTTAAAGATTTTATTTATTTATGCATACAAGAGATATGGTATAGGACAGAGGCGGGGGAAGGTGAGAGAATTCACCAGAGACAGAGTGGGGAGCAGAACAGGCAGATGGACCAAAATACACAGCTAAAGGGAGCAGCGGGTGAGTCAGGAGAAGTCTGCTGCACCATGTGGGTCCCTCCCTGGTTGGGGATTGAATTCACCCTGCAGTGTCTGGAAGCTCCACAGTGCGGTGTTCAACATGTTAAGCCACCAGAGAGGCCCAATTCTATAAAGGGTTTCAATACAACCACTTTATAAAAGAATCACGATTGCATGGTTTTCTGAAAAATTTACAATGCCCTTAAACATACACAGAGGTAGTGTGGTAGGTGGATAGCAAAATCAGAATTAAGTTTTGACTATACAGAACCCAGGGCCGGTGTACACTGGCTGAGATGCAAACGTCTCTTGGTAAAAGTGGGCTGTTGCCAAACGGGCCTTCTTGGAAATCAGTCAATAAGAACCAGATCTGCTGAGTCAGTGGCATCTTTAAAAATGGTGTCAGAAGAATATTTTTAATTTACACTCTGCCTCTTTGAAAGAAATCAATACGTCATTTTCTGGGACTTTTTTATTTCCATCCAAATATCTTTATTTAGCTTTTTCTTATTCCCTCTTGCCCCCAGTCTTCAAAGGAGCAAAGGAGAAAAGAGTCTTGTTTGTATTAGTATTGATTCAATCACTCTGAGCAAAAAATAAACAACTAAATACAGCAGAGTGGCTTTAATGACAATCTTTTATGAGATCAAGAACTCTAAGGTACACAGTGTCTCCTTCTAGGTGATTGGAAATAAACAGAAATCAATAAAACAGGATTACTGGGCAATAAACAAGAGAAGCTCCATTCATAATTTAAAAAGCTCCTTTTCATGCATTCATTACTGAAGAATGCACTCGGGCCTCATTCTATTTTTACAGCAGCATAGATTTCCTCCCAGCATGTAGTCTCTCGCTTTCTTTTTTTGAGAGGTGCTAAAAAAGAGTTCAACATATATGCAAAAGTTCCTACATTCCTAAGGCTGCAGAAGGAACCAAAAAAGACAAAAGAAGGTCTTACAAGCATACTAGGCAAGGACTGTTCCCTGAATTGCATCCCATGTATGACTAGCAAAGACCAGGTATGCCTGATGGAAGATGGTCCCTGCCTTCAAAGTTTTTATAGGGTTGCAGGAAAGGCAGATGTTAGAGATATTGTCAATTGTCCAATTATCTCTTCCTTTTCACTTGACCTGGCCTTATGAACATCTTAATCAAGAATACTTTGCAAGATGAATGGCAATGCGCTACATAAAATTATGAACAAGGGAGTCTGCTGGAGGTTTGGGAAATGCTTCTTCAATTCCTTATACAAATAAAGTACCGACTTAACAAAAAAACCCTTTTTTTTTTAATTCAAGGCTCTCCACCTCCACACTCCATTGAAATTTCATAGCACCAATTTCACTATCATTTGCCTCTGTAAGCACCTCCACATTCCTGCAATTTAAGAAATACCTCCCGTGCTCTAGACAAGTAGGCGAGTTCTGACAAGGTCCTGGCCTGTATCGCAGGTTACCTAGCTCTACCAGCATTTTAGTCTTTATACCTGGTGAGGTTCTAAATATCCTTCTGTGGGGCCAATCACAATAATTTTTTATGCAGCTGCTTCCTGATCTTATGGCTGAAAAATGATATACTCTAGTATGAAATCTCAACATTTTGTTTGACTCTTATGTAACATATCTATATATAGTGATATTACATGGATGTAATTACATGTAAACACTGTAATATATACCTGACCCCTGACTTGTATTTATTCCCCTTCTACTTGATACTCAAGGGAGGGAAGGGACTTTGTCTAGTAGACTACAGCAGTGCAGAGCTCATTGGCCCAGATAAGACCCCTGCAACTTATCTTGCAATTCTATGAGTAAATACCAGGGATTCAATTCTTTATTTGTAAAACTATGGCTTTAAAGTCAAGTTCAATAGCATGTGATAATATGAAAATTGGTATGATTTAATATCTTAATAGACCAGTTTTTGTCCAATGTACAATTAAGTGCCAAAAAAACAGATGTGGGTTTTGCTTCTGATTACCAGAAATATCCCTTGGCTGAGCAGAACCCAGAAGAACAAACTTATGGTTCTTTGGGCACACTAGTCCTGTCTCATTTAAACCTTAGGTAGAATTCTTTATATGAAAGAAAGTAAGAGTAAATGTAATTGCTCTGGATAAATGCCCTGTAAAATGACTTCGGCAATTATGCTGTTTGTAAGTACCTCTGAGTCCATTAAGATAAACATCTATCTTTGAATATTCACATTAATGCACTAGACTGTTCTTTCTTAGATAAATTTTACTTGAATACAGTGCAGTTAACACAATTTATCATCCATTGCGCTCTTTCCTTCAATGCACACATTAATGTGTGTAGGGGGAGCGTGTTTAAATGGTACTAGTCACAGCGTACACATTAACACAAAAGACAATCTCTAAACATCTTTAAATGCAGAATAAATATACTTTAGCTTTAAATATGTTCCTAAGCCATATACCCATGAACAAAGTGGACTGGACTTTTAATTTCCCATATAAGTCACATCTTCTAGGCAAAGATAATAAATGTTTGTATTTAAAATAGTTTTAACAAGCTTCCAATTATTTAGCACAGATAGATCCAAATAGAATCTAATTCCCTGGTTACCTCTGTTTGAAAAAAGTATGTGTCTATTTTATATCATAGGTTTTATCTATAGCTCTGTCTGTATTTTAAGCTTGAATTCTACTTTCATTAACTTTTGCAGTGAAATCACTCAAAAGAAACTGCTCAAGAATTGCCAGTATTATTTAGAGGAGGAGAGAAGGGAGACATCAACCCTAAATAAGGAGAGATCTTAATCTTCTTTGGTAGGCATCACACTGTCTAGAACTAAGTTATTGGCATGGCTAATGTAAATTTGACACTCAATATTTAACAATCAGCATAGCAGGAAAAAAGATTAATGGGATCGACAATATCCCTACTTCTGGAGCTGAGTGCTGGAAGCTTCTAGAATCCCAGACCTCAGTTGATCTTACTATAGTATGGACATAGGGGAGCCTGTTGAAGGGGTGGGTGGTCTAGACATAGAGGACACAAGGGGTCTTAATGTAGTGACTATTTACCAACTGGTAGCAAAGTGGTTGACGACTTTAACTGATTTAAATTGATTGTTTAGGAAATGCTGCCAAGGAGGTCAAGAAACAAATTCCTTTGTATTGAGAAAAATTCTGCTCAGTGGGATGAAGTGTAGCCCCAGCTGTGTCCAGGTTGGTGTCTCATCACTTATTAATGTTCAATTCTTTCTGAGCTAATATTTTGATGGAAACAGAAATGGTGTCTGAAGTGCTTTCAGTCCTCAAAATGTTTACAACTCAGTAGACAAATGTTTGGGATAAAACATCCTTAAATAACAGTAAAAAAAAAAAATTAAAAAGATCCCAGAGGGAAGATAAGGACTCTGACTGGAATGGCACATGAAAATGATGGCCTTCAGCTTGGCTTCCACAGGCAATAGGTTGTTAGTAGGCAGCAGTGGTAAAAGATAGTACAGATGAGTAGCACAAATTAATGCACAGACACAGGAAAGTAAAAACAACAACAACAACAACAACAAAACAGAATGGGAGTGAGGTAGTGATTGGTTTGGCTGGACACATGTGTAACCACACACACAGATAAGGGTCTTGGAAGGCAGACTGGACAGAGATTGAGAAAGGGAAATTGAGAGAGATGGAGAAAGGGACAAAGTGAGAGATGGAGAAAGACAGAGAAGCAGAGGAAGCACTGATGTTCCAGGGAATCATACCTCTGTTACTTAAAAAGCAAACCAAGTCAAATATATACTAATGATGCACCAGCAATGTGATGTTTTTATACAAATGCCAGTACATTTGTTTAAAATCAGCAGCAAGGCACTTTCCAGGTATTTAAAGAAACAGTTAGGTCAAGCTAATTTTCACTGCTAGTGACACAACAGAACAAGGATATTACTGCATACTCTTTAGCAGTGAATGAAATGTGTTTCTACCTTCTCTAAGAAAGGTCTCTAGGAAGCCCCACCAAGAATATGTGGGTAAGAATTCCATCCTCAGGTTTGAAATTCATCCTGTGGAGTTCCTCTGCCTTCCAACTGAATAATGTTTAGATGGCTATTAAGGCCCTACAGAGCCACTTTGAGCCTGTCGGTGTGATAAATGCCATGTGTTAGAACGGCCACACCCACGCCTGTGCCTGTGTCTGTACGTGTGTGTCTGCATGTGTGTGTGTGAAAATAACAAAAACATAAAAGGGACAAAGTTAGGTTTAACAGACCAATAGATTCCCAGTTGGAACACACTTTACTAAAGAGAAAGTTACATAAAAGAAACTTGGGCAGCTTTCAACACCATCTGGGCCATGCTGTGCTCATTTGAGCTTTACCTGCTTTAAAAAAAAAAATGGCAACACAACAAAAACTGTCTCCAAATACAACTAGAGAAGGGATTTTCAGATTCTTTGGAGATCAGATGCTCTCGCCTTCAAACATGCGCAGCCCATCATCAGTCCTGTATCACACAGGACTACATTTCTTTTTAAAAGTAGCCAAAAGAGCCTTCCAAAGTCAAGTCCTAATCTTTGGAAGAAAAGAAATATGTGCAAAAAATAAGCCCTGTACCTTTTAAACAGAACTGAAAGAGATTTCCCAAACTACTTAATGAGTTTGTGTATCTCCTTTAGGGGTAAAAGGGAACCCCCTAATTCTGAAGCCCCATAAGGTAAAACAGGTGTTTCCAAACCTAAAGTGTCATCCAACCAAAGAAAGAAAGACAAGACAAGAAAGCTCCAGGCACAGATCTAAACTCAGGCCTAAGCATCAAGGGAGTCAACATGGAGTCATCAGTTAGAGCCAAGGTCGGGATAGTTAATATCCATCAAACAATTTATGAGTAGATAGGTTTTTGGCTCTTGTTTTATCTTCTCAACTAAATCAGAATCTACTTCTATCTTTTGCCTAAGACCTTCATGTGTTGGCAATAGAGGGCTTTGAGGAAAGAGTGTATCCTTTTATTAAAAGAGAGAGTAGCATTCTCCCAGGAGACAACTTGCATGTGAAGTTTTAATTGCCAAGATTCAGGACCTGGTCAGACCATGTTTATCTGGTTTTTTGCATTAGACAGGTGATGAGATTACTGAGGAGGCAAAATTGCAATGGTCAAAGAATGAATCGAGAATAGCTACGAGGGTTTCCTTTCTGCACAAAGCTATGGCAAAGGTTTAATCAGCAAAATCCAAAACAACACAAACAGCTTATGATAAAGGAAAGTCTAAATACACACAGGACAATATTATAATTTCACACCACAAAATGTAATCAATGACATTTGCTTTTGATCATATTTTCACTGTTGTAAACATTTTCTGATAGCCTGCTTAAGAAACTTGGGTAGCATCCAGACAAAATAGTTACTTTGAAAATTTTAGGAATCATACTCTCTGGGTGGACTTGAAGAATGCTTTACTCTATCTGTTTTTTAAAGACTGTCAACAATAGACAACATTCTATAGAGAAGAAAGCCAGGAAAATGTGAAAAACACAGCCTTTCCACCCAGTAAGCAATATCATTTGGCCTTCAAAAGCCCCCAGAAGAGCAGGCCTGTAAACAGGCAGTGACTTCATTGTAGTGCAAGCTCTCTTTTTTCTTTTTCTTTTTTTTTTAAATCCTCCTCTGATTCATAAAAAAGCAATTTGGAGCATTTTAATTTCTTTTCCCACTTAATAACGGTAATGACCTTCTGGGTCAAACATTTTTTCCTGGTTAACGATCAGTTAGCTGAAAGACTGGGTAACAAAGACCTGCAGTCTAGGCACTAACTGCCAATTAACGTCCACTTTATTAGTCAGTGCTGTTTAAATATAACAAGACATATGCCAAGCTGCCCACAGAGGCTGGGCACCAAAATCATATCATTTAAAACACACTTCCCTGAGGCAGGGCTCTCAGGGCATTCATGCCATTGCAGCAGTCATTTTTCTGAAAGATAGGCAATGAGCAAAGTGTCCTCTTGTTCCAATTCTCAGCAGAGGGACCTTGCCCGGAGAAGACAAATCCCTTCATCTCATGGGTCTGCGAGAGAATCAGTGTTGGACACCACACAGAGACTAAAGGGGACATTTCAAGGAGATGTTGCTGAATCCAACTTTATCCTGTGTGTTTTTATCTCTCTGGGTCTGGGTAGACCACCTGCTGATGTCATACTGTATGAGAGAATAAATCTTAGAAAAATCTAAACTCAGATAATAACAGAAACTGGGGTCTTCACTCCAGGTTTAATTGGATTCACTTCCTTTCTTCTCTGTATGCTGTAATCTCATGTAAGTAATATCTGAGATCCCTGGCATTCCTAGGCTTGGAGACTATAGCCTGGAGACTATAATACTCTTGGCTAAAAGATGACATTTACTAAGATTTTAGAATTGGAATGCAAAAGAGGATGACTCACTATCATGTACTGAATCTGTGTCAACCATTCAGGCTTGAATGCTCCAGAAGATTTTAATGCATGTCTAAATAAACAAAATGAATATTGTCTATCATGGAATATCATATACTGGGTCCATCAAAAGGGTGAAATTGCTCCAAAAAGTTTTAATGAATGATGATAATCATACTTTTCATTTGGTTAGGTATTTTACTCTCAAAATACTATGGCTAGCTAACACAATCTTACTATAACTTGTCAGATGTTATGGTTCAGTTATGGTAGAGATGGGACCGAACTCAGGTCTCCTGGCTTCCATCTATTATTTTTCCTCCATGAAACTATGGGGAAAAGGAAGACTTATGGTTAATGAAATGAGCCTGGCTATGGCTATCACAGAAGTGTGCTTCCCCACACATTCCCCCCGCCACACACACATTCCCCTTAATTGGCAGCTTGATTAAAATATATCCTTTCAGTAAGTAAATACACACTTAATTGATAGAGCACAGCACATCACAATTTTAAGGGACAGAAGAGTTTGTAAGCTGTGGAAGTTTGTTAGTTACTAGTGGTTAAGAATAAGGTGGTTCATTCTTATGCCGTTAACACATTCTGTAACACTATTCATTCACTTGAAATGAGATAGGCAAATTAGAAATCACATTACTTCAAAGTATGGGAGGCAGCATAGAATAAAACTGGAGAACACTTAAAGGAGTCTCTTTTCTACCACCTCCTGTCCATGGAATAATAGAGAAGTAAATACATTCTGAAGAATAGCTCCAGTAAACAGGAATGATCTTGGATTCTTGCTGTCAGTAATAGAAACACTTGAATACTGGTTTTGGTGGTGGAGGTAGGGGGAGCTAGATGGGAAAGCTGCTACGATAACAGTGGGTTCAATTAGTACCGGAGTCATTAAAACAAAGGCTGCAGTACCTAATGAATTTCACCACGTCTCTGCTCCAGACTGAAAGAAAATGAAGTGAGTCAAGAGAGAGAGAACTCTTGCCAGTATCCTTAGAATACTATCAAGCGACTGTAGTTAGAGAAGTGCAATCCTGGGGCCCAGAGAAATAAGAACACGGCACAAATTCTTCTTGCTTATATACTCCCATGGAGCATGAATAAAGAGGAAATGTTGAAGTTGGCTATTGTAGGGCAGTGGCAACAATAAACCTCACTCCTTAGTTTCTTGCACCCTTTGGTATATCACAGAAATTACCAGATATTTCCCTATAACATACCTATAACTAAATTTCCTACCTCACACCCATTCTTCACAACCTGTTTTTCTTTTCTTATTTACAAACTGGTTATTTGAATTAGATCAACCAATCCATGACATATAGTTTGGCTAGTGATCAAGAAAGAAAGAAAGAAAGGGTAGAGAAAGAAACTGAATATCAGGAACCAGTAGAAATACCTGTTTAGCCTCTAGTAAGACAAAACTATATTAACCCTTAAAATATTCACATTCATTTGCAAAACAGAAGCAGACATATCCACTTTTAAGGCCTTCATTAATTACTTGTTTTTAAAAAAGCAAATTTGTCTTCTGAACCAGAAATCCCAATGTGCTTGAGTTGAAAGAGTTGAAAGAGAGACGTGCATCTTACATACACAATCAATCAGGGATTTACTAGAACAATATTCTCCACAGGTTTGTTTGAGATGGTAGAGGAGACACACACATTCTAGATACACTATGTTTTCAAATTTTGGAACACTGAAGTGACTCCTTAGTGTGCAAGATCCTGAATTAAAGTGAAGTGACAGATGATCATTATCTAACATAGAGAAGATGACTGATTAGCACTGGAAATATTTGCATTGGTAACATTTTCATAAAATGTTTTGTTTTGAGAAGACTATTCATATGATGAAACTTTCCATCTCTTGAGTGTACCAAATTGAGAAACTATTAGACCCAGCTCAATAGACATGACAAATTGTGTTACTATTAAATGATAAATCCAATTAGATTTGAATCTAGTATGCTAAGAGGCATAGTGATTGAGTAACTATTTCTAAGTGGAAATAACAAAGAAATAATTACCTCCTCAAAAAGTATTTATGAATTGTTTGATTTGTCCCCAGAGGTCAGGCATATTATGATATCTTTTTATGATATCATAGATCTTTAGCATACATTTTGGTTTTTGGAGTTGTAGCATAAAATTATGAATCTCCCTTATGAAGACTTTCTAAAGAGAAATAAGATCTAAATTATGGACATACACTGACAACATGTTACAAATAGTGTTTTTTATTTTGAAAAGTAAATAACCTATTGTTGAGAATGGTTTGCTGTAGATCTACCACACAGGATGAAACAGAAAACTGTAGAAATGATGAATGTTTACCTGAAAATCTGTGGTGAGAATTGATGGGGCACGAGAGAGAATCCTAGGAAATTCACAACAGAGGTAACAGACCAAAGAAGGACTCTGTGTCCATAGGTAGAAGCTTTTTAATTTTCTCTTGCAATGGTGAAGTATGTGACTGTAGAGATGATGCAGTTTTAAACAAAATCTAGTTTTTGAGGGAAATTCTCATATTTTTAAAAACCTAGAAGTAGTCACTGTGAATTGTTAAGCCACAAGTTCCCTAGGAGGAGAAATGTGATTCTGAATATCATTCGCCTCTGCATGGAATCTTTAAACGTTTTGCCTGTATTGTTTAGAGAAAAATTTCAAATGAACCAGATATCCCCATATTTCCTGGACTAACTGAATAGACTCTCCATTTCCAAATTTCTGATTTTATGAACACTGGACCAGAAAAAGTCATTCTGTTCAGTCAAAAATCATTCAATTTTCTAGTGTATACAAATAAGTAAACACCTTACAAAATAGAAATAAATCAAGAAATTCATATCCACTCATCAGTCTCTTCATCACATCATTTTTGCCTTTCTGTAATTTCAAGGAGACAAAATAGTCTTTCATCTTTAGTCTAAGAATCTTTCACCTGCTTAGATTTCATAGGAGCTAACAAAAAACAGATAGAGATAAAAGACTAGCCAAGATAACATGCTATGTTTTACAGCCTGTATTCTGGGAGACCACATACCACTTCTCCAAAGATTACCCTCTTGTCTTGTGTCTGTGTTCCCTTCCTGACAAGACGACCTTGGAGGTGAAGAGGTGAGGAGGGGAAAGAGGGAGAAGAAGCTGGAGATGGAGACAACAAAAATGCAATTGCTCACCTATCAGCTCCACTATCATAATTACTTTCAAACTCTCACATGAGTTGAATCAGATGAACAACCAAATCAATTTCTGCAGTTGGCGATCAGTGCATTCTTAGCTTATAAATTAAAATGTCAGCACTGGAGTACAAACTGATGCCACTCTGGGCTTCCTGGTACATGGAGAAGAGAGGAGCTCCCTTCCTCAGACCCTTCATGCTTCTCTTAGCCTCAGAGCTCTTTCTTTGTTTTCTCACTGGTCCTAGTAACTGTGTCTCTTCATGCTGTATAATTTAATATGCAGAACCCATTTCTTTTCTTTTAGGAAGTGCAAGAACTATGGGGCACACACTGACAGCCTTTTCCAATACGTGATTTCTAGGATGGAAAGGAAGAGATAATTGTGCTCAGAGAGAAACTGAAGAATTAGAAGAAAAAATTCTGATCTTAGGAAACTGACTGCTCTGATTTTGTACTGTAACTGACATATGATCACAAAATCGTGTTCCATCATTTAACTGTAGCTGCATGATTCACAAACTACACAGATTCATTAGAAACTTTAAGGAATCATTTGGCAAATACTTATTGGGTATTCAGTCAGTACTAAATAATATGTACAGCATTGTTGTTACAAACTAACAATCCCTATGGTTAAGGATTTCATGAAATGTAATTACAATATAACTGATAAATGTTAGAAAAGCAGAAAAATAAATTGTTGTAATAACAGAGGAAAGATGAAATTAGCTCAAAGAAAGCTGTAGTGAAAATGCAGCATTTTGAGCTGGTTCTTGCCATACCTCCCAGAGTCCCACCCCACTGTCCCAACATTTTGTATGTTTATTCATCCACTCATATTTATTTCATTGTGTATTTCTCAACCATTTATGAAGCATCAGGTTGGTGTTAGGCTTTTAACTAGGCAGTGGGGCCATAATGATGGCTCAGCACAAACAGTTCTGGAGAAAGTAATGGGAATGTATTATTTGCTATCCACTGACTAACAAATAGAATTTGGAAATAATCTAATAATCTACCATAGCTACACAATCAATATCCCTAGAATCAAACAGTAGTTCCAAACTAAGCCTTTCTACTGAGTTTCTTACCAGGAGTTTCTTACCAGGAGACCAAAATGTCTACTTGACCTGGTGGTGCACAAATGCCCCCTCATTCCCTTCCTGCCACCTTAAATTTTCCTCCTGTTTGACCTGGAGTAGTAGGCTAGTCATCTGAAATGCTACCTCTGAAGTCCAGTAGACATGTAAACTTGGTCTCCTCATTTAACTCCTGTATGATCCTGCTTCTTATTTTTCTCATTAAAGCCTAATCTAGTTCAGACACTTGTTTTTTTTTTTTTAATCACATTCATAGTAATTTTATACTCTGGGAAGAACTTTGAATTTAGTCTTATGCATATGTTGAACAGCTTCCCCTATGAATAATACAGTATATGACACTATCATTCACCTCTAATCCACATTCACATCCTGCCACCCTATCTGGAAATTGGATGACTGCAGATAATTATTCCTCTCTGGATTTATTTTGGATTTGATATGTTTGTGGACATTGCCTAGGATTTCTACAGTTTTTCTTAAAGTCAGAATCTCCCCATTTTCTATCAGTTAAAATATCGAATTCTTGCATGAGTACTAACATAAATATAATATTAGTATATACGTTTGTATATATACACACATACACAAACATTAATTTCATTGCCTTATGAATAACATAACAAATATTTGATATTTAACAAAATATAATATATATAATCACAAACAAAAGCCAGTTATACACAATTTGCTTTAGTTGTGACATACAGAGATCACACAATTATGCACTATTATCAATCCAGATTAACAATGCTGTGCTCTTTATACTATATTCCTTCTTTTCTAGTAAATCCAGGAGTAGAGAAATCAGGTATCTAATTCCTCACTTTATTCATTCATTTCAATGGTGAGCATATATTGTCCCTAATATCTTATGTCACAAATCATCATTTCTACATAATCAAATTCTTCCCTCAAAGAAAGAATATGCACTGGAACAAGGACAGTCTTTTCAATAAATGAAGTTGGAAAAATTGGACTGCTACACGCAAAAGAATGAAAATAAACTACTACCTCACACCACACACAAAAACTAACTCAAAATGGATAAAATGCTTGAATATAGGATCTTAAGCCATAAATATAGAAGAAAACAAGCAAAACACTCCACAACACATCTCAGAAACATCTTTGAGGACTCATCCCCAGAAGCAAAGAAAATGAAGGAAAAGATAAACAGCTGGGACTACATCAAACTAAAATGCTTCTGTGCAACAAATGAGACACCCTCAAGACTAGGAAAAATATTTGCATTCTGTGCAACTGATAAGGGGTTGATATTAAATATCTATAAAGAGCTTACACAACTCAAAAAAACAAAGTAAACAACCCAGTCAAAAAATGGGCAGAAGAACTAAAAAGACACTTTTCCAGAGTTGGAATGCAAATGGCCAACTTATAGTCAGGGGAATGCAAATCAAAACCACAGTGAGATACCACATCACATGAGTGATAATGGTACATGTTAAAAAAAAATGGCAACAATAAATACTGGGGAGGATGTAGAGAAAAAGGAACCCTTTTACATTGCTGGTGGAAATGCAAACTGGTTCAACCACTATGGAAAGCTGTGTAGAAGCTCCTCTAACTGCTGGAAATGGAACTACCAATGACCCAGCAATTCCACTCTAGGGAATCTACCCAAAGTACACAAAAACATTAAATTTGAAAGGAAACCTGCACTCATATGTTTATTGCAGCACTATATACAATAGCTAAGATACTGAAAAAATGTAAATGTCCAAAGACAGGTGACTGGATCAAGAAGATGTGGTACATATACACAATGGAATACTACTAAGCAATCAAAACAGATAAACTCATGCTATTCACAGCAACATGATGGAGCTGGAAGGGATTATGCTCAGTGAATGTAAGTCAAAAGGAAAAAGAAAAATATTGGATTGTATCATTGAGAGGAGGAATATAGGGAAACTGAACAAACAGTCAAAAAGATGAAACTTGCAGGCAAATTATAGACCTGAGGTATATAGGAAGAGAGGAATCAAAACAGAGGCGGGAAGAGCACAAGAGACTGTGGTGATGGTACATGTGTGATATGGTTGTGGGAGATTTACAGGGATTAATCTTAGGGGAAGAATAAAATTATGTACAAAAATGAACAACAATATAAGAAAACTAAAAATTTCGATTAAAAAAATGCTTCACTTACATATGTGTCCTTATTTATTCCTCAACAAGTTAAAGAACAGAGTCTATATAGTCAAAATGAAACATCAGTCATCTAGTTTGCACTCTTTCTTCATGTATGTTTATTTTTAAAATTTTCTATATTGAAGTAACACTGCATTATACTATGTAAGAAACATTATATAAGTTGGAGGTGTAGTTAGCAATTTTGTATGCAGCTGATAATACCATAACACACATGTGCACTATTCTTTACATAGGAAAAATAACAGGGTACATTTTTCCACCTTGTCTCAACAAAGGGTATATGAAAGCAAGTTGATGCTCTACCAAGGTGTGATAACACAAAGGGAGTTTAGTGGCCTGTGAGTTTCCGATAATAAGACATTATCTGATGCCCTAGAAGTAATTTCAATCACTGTTCTCTTTTTATCTAGTGGTCTTCACAAACTCATTGGGAAATATCTGTGGATGGAAACACTGAGCATTTATCGTATAGAAACAAGAAAGAGGGAAGTAATTTACTTTTGGGTAACAAGATAGGCTGGTAATACTGGATGATACTACCATTGAATTGCTCTCTCTATGTCAAAGTTTTCAAGGGATGTTTTATGTATAGGATAATCCTTAGCAAACACAACTAATCACTCAAGATTATAAATGCCAGGGTGTGGGATTAGAGACACTGAACAAATTCAAAAGTCAATATTAAGAAAGGTCACAATGATGGCCACACAAACCACAGAGCCAATCTCTTTGATTAACATCTTGTAAGATTTTCATCACAAATCACATCAAGTACTCCAGGGTTTCTCTATTCTAAATCTTCACTCTCCTAAAATTAATTATTCCTGCCATTGGCGGTCTTCCATGGTTCTGTTGTATGTACATACCTAATTGTTTCCAGTTAGATTTGCGCTGATGTAGTTTTCATTAATCTATTTACCCATTCATGCTTTCAATGAATATATATTGATCAATTACTATGCATGAGAATTGGAACTGACAGCTCAGCAGAATTATAGTGGTTAAGAACATGGATCTGTGTGTCTAGGTTTAAATTCTAACTTACAAAATCATCTAGTTTTACTGCATTGAGTCAATGACTTAACTTTCTTCCCCTAAAGTTTATTACCTGTACAATGGACATTGTTATGGGAATTAAATGAGTTGTTACCTAAATAATACTTAGAACACTGTGAGGTACATGGTAAGCATCTCAGCTAATGCTGGCAGATTTAATGATGGTGGTATTGATAGGGATGTCACTTATTGGGGGAAAAGCAACACTAACCAAATGATTATATCAATATATCACTGACAATTACTAATAATTCCTTCTATAGTCATGTGAAAAGGAAGTATTTTTGGAAAATTTAAGTGGGAAATTAGAGCCACATCGGAAAATCAAATAAGCCTTTCTTGAGGAAAAGAATAGCTGAACTGAGACCTGAGGGAAAAAAATGAAACACACAGAACAAAGAATAAAGGGAGTGTAGACCAGGGATGAAAGAGGATTCCTTGCAGAATCAAGAGAATATGTGAAGCTCCTTGTTAGGACTCAACAAAGTATCTCTTTAGTAAAACTGGAGGAAAGTCAGTTGACTTGGGTGTAGAGAGTAAGGTTAGGGTAGGGTTGTGAGGAAGAAGGCTGGACTGGTGAGGAATGAGGCTAAAGGAGTACAAATAGATTATACCAGTCATTGTAGGATATATTAAGGGTATAGTCTTCCCTAAGGGTTATTTAGGAAGTCACTGCAGTGGTGGATGAAAACAAGAATTGACACTGAGGTTGTAGTTCAATGCTTATTGAAAAAAAACAAGTGTAAAAAGCATGGAATAAGTATGATGGAGATAGACAGGGTCTCTGTCATCTCCCTCTTCCTGGGAGCTATCAGCCTCATTCCTACTCAGTTTACAATCCTCCAGGAAAGCTAGACTGCTATTTTCAAATGTGTCACCAAATGTCACCAGCACATGGCTGCCTGTCTATTGGTCTTTTGTAACACAGCTTCAATGTCTGCAAACAGCATGGTGCTGGCTACAGTAGGTACTCAAGAAAGGCTTGTTGTTAGCACAGCTGAGACTCCCCATTCTAATAGGAGACCCCTAGGCAGGACTGGCTTGTCTGGGACTAAGATCTTTCTAAAACCACACATTTGATGTGGCCAGTGAAAAGGCAAGGTAACCACCCTCCTTGTTCGTGGCCCTTATTTCAAAAATCCTTGTAAATTTAGTTTATTTAAAACATTCATCCCATTCTAGCGCTGTCATTGAAAACCCTGGTTGAGACAGTCAGTTCTCTGTCTTTGATGTATCTGGAGAATTTTAAGAAAAACCAAAAAACATTTGGACCCAATTTGCAGAACTCAGAGTTGACAAAGTCTCTCTGTTCGGTGGCCAAACATGTCTGATCAGATGTGACTACTGTCTATAAGAAAAAGTAAAGTCAGTTCTCTGAAATTCTATGTCAGCCTTTGTCTGATCACCGGGATTCAGCTCAGGAACAGGCTTCTTGAAAAGATCAGTGAGTGTCTCTTGGGGGTGTCAGGTAACTCATTGATAAATAAGATGAAGACAACCTTTGGCATGCCTCATTAATGATGTCACATGAAGTTCACATTACTCAAGTCAGTAGATGAATGGCAGCAATCCTCCCAGAGGAAAAGCCCATTCCTAGAGGCAGAGAGGCAAATCACACCAAATAACTGCATTGAAGTGGACACCATATGGATCATATTACGCTGACAAAATAATCACACCAGTACACAGAGGCTGGTACTACCATACTGGTGCAGGCTTCCTCTCCCTACTACTGCTAATTATAATAACAATGAAACAACAGGAATAACCCAACTGTCTACAACAGGCAACTGATCACAAGAATGCATGAAGAATAAAAATGTGCATGACTACAGGTATACAAACATGCACCTATATATTCAAAAATTAGCTTATTCTCTAGACACTGTTATAAAGCCTGTCTTATTTTCCACTTAACACCATATGGGAAACATCTTTACATGCCATTACATGTGTGTTATTACTGAAATCAAATTATAAACTGTATAATTATGTTTGTTTTAAATACCTGAAGTTCATAAGAAACGTTTGGAAATAAAACTGGAGAATGTCCAAAGCATTAGAAGCTTGGGTTTTACTTCTTAACTGGTCATGTTGAACATGTGGGCTCATGTTACCAAAGAGCATGAGTCCTTGGCTAGGATGACCCTACCCATTTGATAAGCAAGGTTTTATTCACATGGGCAACACTGAATTGCCTGACACTACACTATTTGGTAGGGATAGAATAATATCCAATATATCTAATCTGAACAGGGACGCAGCAGTAAATGAGTAATCTATCATTATGGATTGTGCTGAAGCCGCTGCTTGGCACGTGTCCATTCTATCCCTCACAACCAAAGGCACCCCAAATGGATACTAGAAGAACACATGAGCCAAATGAATGTAAAGTGCCCACCAGCACTACGGATAGAGTAAATGTTCAACACAGAAAAGAGAAACAGAAACAAGCCGTTCCATTGAAAGAGAGCTGAAAATAAGTCTAAAAAGCTCAAGAACTAAATTCTGCTATAAAGGTAAAGGTTTGCAGGGTTTTATTGGTGACAAGGGAAATGTTTAAGGCCATTCTTGCTTTCTGTTTGTTATGCTTACTCTGTATTCTTTTCTCTTGCCTCCAACTGTATACATCAAAACTACCTTATGATAGATTGAAATAGACCTTCATATCCAGCTAGAAATATCTGGTATTTTATGCAAGTTTGCCCAGGTGTCAGCGGGGAAAGCATGTACACTCCATTCAACTTGACAAAATAGAAACACTGAGATGAATTAGAAAGAAATCATTGGTCTTAACTGAATTAAGGTTATGTGGTATGTATGTAAGTGTTTGCATGTGTTAGAATGTTGGTGTGTTTCTATGCTCTGTGTGTGTAGCTATTAGAAGAAGATAGGGAGGTAAGACCAACAAATGTAACATGCAAATCAGACTATTAGAACCAGAATAGAGAAGAAAATAGCATAGAGGCTCTCTAAAAGTGTCAGAAAAACATCTTTCCAGATGTTAAGGCGATCAGCAGATGAGCTAGAATAAATGATACCCTGGGAGTTAGCTTATTTATAAATGCATGGCTTCAGTGCTTTGATTCCATACTTTCTGAACTAGACAAATTCACATGAGTAATTGTTCTCTTCTAGAGCAGACTCTCCATCAACTTGACATTCGGAGCTCTCTGTAGCATAGAATGTTTAAGAACATGGTTATTATAGTCAGTTCCTGCAGGAAGCTTGGAAGGAGATAAAGGAAAAGAGACTGGAAGAGAGAAGTAGCATTTACTAGGGACTCTAGATGTGGCTGCAGTGGACTCCCCAACTCCACAGCACAGAATGAAGGCATCAAGCAAGATAAACAATGAGGGGCTCCCTTGAGCTCTTTCAGTTCTTCCATTCCTTATCGGCTGTGCTAATATTTAGAATGCAATTATTACTCTCTATGATTACACAATTGCCCCCTTTTATATTGCTCATTTTCCTTTTGAAAGCTGAGTCGCCCTCCAGGGAAGGTCTTTCTGTCAGTGGATTCTACTTCCCTTCCCTCCCTTTTACTAAGAAGAAAACAAAGATTTTAAACAGGATGGTGGTTGGTGCTGAAGAAATAAGACTGAAAGTGAGGTAGATCTGCCATGTGTGTGTTCTGAGGATGAAAGATAAGATCATAAAACTTGTTGCCAAAAAGAGGTAGCCTAGTCATTTCTTTGCAGAGGTTAAAACAAACAAACAAAAAACCTAAGTTAATTGTCAAGGCAGAGATCTAATAATACTGCATTTACAGAAGAGTTAAATTTTGACTTAGAAATAACTTCTTGTGACATTCCTACATGGCTGCATGTAGCTAAATACTATTGTTCATTTTCAAAATATATAAAGCAAGATAAAGTTTAAATATGTTGCCCAAGGCAAGGGAAGCACTTAGGTGGAAGTAAAGACTCAAATTCACTTGATCTGAACTGCCATTTTCCTTTCAAACTCACTGTCATCATGTCCAGATCAGTCAATTTTTATGCATCCTGTGGTTTAACCCAAATTTTAAGAAACATAGCACTTGCACATTTAATTTCTCCATGAACATGCTGGAAAGATGGCATCACTATGTAGCTACCTTAAGTGATGATGGAAATATGAGGGCTGGCCAGTACACTCTGGGCCTTTCTTTGTATCAATTGATGCACTAAATAAATAATATGGTTACCACCTGTAAGCCTCACAAAAATTCTATAAAACCAGTTATACTGTCAGATCTCTTTCCAAATGAAGAAACGAACAATTAGCAAAGTTAAATAAATCAATCAAGAAAATGGAGTTCACAAATGATGGTGATCTAAACTTAGTCTATGGGGACATCAGGTCATGAACACTTAGCACACTGGAAATTTGGGGAGAAAGGTGAGACCCACAAGATTCTGAAAGCTCTGGGTCCCATCCAGGGAGAAGTCATTTACAGCACCTTGACATTTCAAATAGTTTTCATGACATTTCAAGTAGTTTTCTTCCTCAGGACAACATCTGGTCTGGCATGCTCGCATCCTTCTAATCTCTTGCAAATGCAAGGCAGCATTTTACAAATAGATCGATCATGAGCAACTCTAATAAAATCAGTAGGAGGAAAGAGTTAATGCCTTAATTTTATTGTAAGGAGTAAATTGCCAGAACCTGGTTGATTTAGTCGTGTTAGAAATTTTTCCAATATTTACTCTCATGAAGTCACCAGACTGATTCCTCCAGAGTATGGTGGAAGTGAGAGTTATAATGTGTTGAGTTATAGAAGTCCATAAAGGCAGTTCCAAGTCTTCTACCTAAACTTGTTTCCAATATGAAATCAGCAGTCCTCCAGACACTGCATAAAAAGTAATTCAGGATGCAAACTATTGACACAGTGAATTTATACGGTCACAGAAGAGTGACTGCTCTGAGAATATGGCTCATGTCAGAGGCAGGACCAGGGTCTAGAATAAGCTGAAGTTTCTGTCAAGTTTATGGCTTCAAAGAATCTCTGAAGGTACAAGAAACATCTCACAAGGGCTTCTGTCTTTTACTCTCTGATCTTTGTCCCACATAAAGAGTTAAAGATTCTTTTTGTATGAGTTGATTCTGTCACTAAAATAATACAGATAATCAAATTTAAATTACTTGATGGAAGGCCAGATATTATTAGTCAAATTGGGAGAATTCTATTGAGATGCATTTATGTAGTGATTTAAGAAAAAAACTCATCCCATTATTGCTTAAACTCCCATGGCCGAAGGAGAAAGGTTTTCTGAGGAAAACAGAATATGTGTATCTATTGGCCAAGTCATCTCTGATATATCTGAGGTGAGAAAATTCTTCAAAACCAGCTATGATTAAATATCATTTGTGTTGAATTGAGCATTAAGGTCATTCTCTCTTTCTTAAAGGTTTATTTTATTTATTTATGTATACAAGAGCTGGGCTGTAGGCTAGAGGTGTGGGGGTGTGAGAAGAGTCACCAGAGACAGAGTGGGAAGTAGAACAGGTGGACCCACTTAAATACACTGCTAGGGGGAACAGTGGGTGAGACAGGAGAAGTCTGCTGTGCCATGCAGACCCCCTAGCAGGGCATCTCAGTAGTGCTGAGACTCAACCCCTTGTGCCATCAGGAAGGCCTCTCGCTGCCTTTAATTCAGGTATTTTAATATGGAAAAGCAATGAAGAAATGTCCCTAGATGGTGAAATATTTTCTAATTAGTTATTAGTGAATCAAAAGCTGGGGCCAACAAAATAAAAATATCCAACATAAAATTCTATTTATATAGATTAAATATATAATCTATATTTACAGAAACTAAATATATTTCCCCTTTTCGGTATATTGCTCACTATTTTATTGCACCATCAAGAGCTCTCACCCTCTCTCTCACTCAGTTATGTCAACTCCCCGTTCCTCATTCATCCACTCACAAGGTAATAATTTTTGTCTCTATTGGACACAGCCCATTTGCTATTTATATACTTGTGGCCAATGGTTATAAAGCGTGTCTGTCATGGGGCCACTTCAATGACTATTGTGGGGGCACATGTGAGACAGTGGGTAATGAGGTAGAGCTGATGGCTGCCTTGCCAGTCAAGACTTCGCTGGCACATCCACATTTTTGCCTGGGCTGTTCTCATTTGTGATAGGGACCCAGTGTCTGTGATGAAATATAAGCTACAATTATCCTAAATAATCTGTGCCAAGAGATTATAGTGATGGTTCACGGGTGTTTTGCTGGTGGTAATTTTATGGGGATTACACCTGAGGGGAGAATGAACAATGTCATAAAAAGTATATATAAAAAAAGAATAACATGTATTAAAGAAAACCACAAAACAAGCAAAACAATCTGTGCCAGTGGCCTCTTTCAAGCTGTCTTGCTGACAGCGCTTGATCAAAGCCAGCAGAAGTGGGAGGAAGCAAACTTGTCCAACAAAGGGGGAAAACTTGGAGATTGGCCTTTGGGCAAAGCTATTTTTTATGCACTTTCAAAACTCTTAAAGCAAAGTTACTTTTGTTTTAAGTTCCCCTTTGCGCTTCTGAAACAATTTTCTTAGTCATATCCTCTGCTTGGATATTTTTTCTCCTTACTATTTTTTATACTTTTTTTTTGTCTTTCACTACTTTCCCTTCCTCCAAAGAGAATACCTTATGCCAAAAAGCTCTGTTACTTCTCAGAAAGGTTTTTAAGAAATGGTTAAGTTATTCAAACTGTTTTGTAGGACTTGGAAATAAAAAATAATATATTTTTTTCAAATCTCTGGGAATAGAACTGATGTTTGCAATCCTTCTTTTATTCAGTTACTAATCCCATTTATAAATGTTCTCTGGGTGGCTTCAGAATAACTATGATTATGTCTTAGCTCATCTCATTTCTGAAAAGTAGCATTGGTTGCCTGCTGGTCTACAGTTGCAGAAGATTCCACTTGATTTTTGCCCCATGAAAACTGCCCTTTTTACCCAGGTCAAGCATTTTTCACATGCCAATGGATCTAGTTTAGGAAATTAAAAAAAAAAAAAAACTGTGTGTACCCACACATGCGTAGGTGCTGTATGTAAAAGATATTTCCTCATAGACCAACCTCAAAATCACCCCGTCTGATTTCCAACAGGTTTTGTGGTCATATAACATATAGGACTCCTCTTCCCAACTCCCTGCTCATGTCAGGGGCTGCAAATATTCAGAAAGACAGATACTGTCTTCCCACATGATCCTATTCAATATTCAAACTGCATACAAATACATTTTGGTCTGTATTCTTAATGCTAAACAGGTGGATTTCCTTGCCTCCATAAAATGAATCTTTCATTTGTGTTTCTTTCTAACCAAGATTCTGTATTCCATCCTGAGATGGAATAATCATTATCTATATAGTAACTTTATTACCAACCTTGGAATAAAACTTTATTTCAAGAATTTACTACAAATTGGGCCTCCCTGGTGGCACAGTGGGTTAAGCAACACACTATGAAGCAAACCGCAGCCACTGCAGCACGAGTTCATTCCTAGCCAGGGAGGGGACCCACATGATGCAGCACACCTCTCCTTCCTAGCCCGCTGCTCCCCTCAGCAGTGTATTTCAGTCAATCTGCCTGTTCTGCTCCCCACTCTGTCTCTGGTGAATCCTCACACCGCCCCCCCATCTCTGGCTTGTTCCCCAGTTCTTGTAGACATAAATAAATCTAAAAAAAAAAATTTACTACAAATTCTAACCTTGCAGTAATAGGCTAATTTATCAATCCTATTAAATGCTTTACTAGAAACATGATTTCATGGCTTTTCATGAATGCCATACAATAAAGCAATTGTGGAATTAGAAGTGGGAATATGTAACTTCTGGGAGGAAGTTGTTTTCTGTCTCAGGACTTAAAGAAGGTGAATCCTTTCAATTGTTCTAAATGAGAAACTTGACAAAAATATATGTGGGGTGCTTTTCTCTTACACAGATACTTCTTGGAGTAATGATTTAGGAAAATGAAGTAAACACTTTACTGGACATTATGTTGTATCAAGAGAGAAAGGCAGATTCTGCTGAGAGTGGGCAAGGGCAACAATGAAGAGATTATCTGCTTATTTGTGGGACTGATAGTTGGCCTTTCTTAAGCCTTGGCCACTTCTCATCAAGCAAGATGTTTATCACCCAGCTGTGAAAGGAAGTTCTGACTTAAAAGAATAAATTGGCCTCCTTAACTTTTTACTTGCAGGGAGTAATTAAATTACTGGATCATGATGGCAAACCTTAAAGCATTTAATTTTACTACTACTCTTAAAATCTCATTACCACCTTCTTTGTTTTCCTTCAATGTCTTTCTCCAGGAGCAGATTTCTGAAATGCTGAAAATGTCTAGTGGAATAAAAGGATGTTAAAGCAAAGAAGGTTTAAAGAAAACTGGGTACAATTTCTTTCTCCAACAGATGAGAAATCTGAGTCTCTTGGAGTTGAAATAGGTTTCCTGGACAGTAAAAATTGGGAAACTTGTAACGGAAAGCTACATCTTGGGACATGCAAAGTGTTTTAAACAAATTTTTGAAGTTGGAAAAATAGCTTTAGGGAATCTCCCAGCACCCATTGTGTAGAGTTCATTTCACTTTCTACTTGACTGCACTCTGGTTTCCTCTGACTATTTGACAGTGGTGGGCATTTCCTAAGAATCACTTGGCATTTATTTGAGATATTCGTGTGTGCTTCATATTTTCTTTTGTCATTTAGGAAGTCAGGTAGGGGAACTAAGAGCAAGAGTAATCTGTAAAATAACTCAAAGGACCTAAATTTAAGAGAATTTGCTAAATTTGCTCCATGAAGATAATTCTAGTCTGTTCCATAAAAGATTCACTTCCTAGGAAAAAATAACATACATAAAAATTTTGTTAATGTCAGTTCCTAGCAAATCTGCTTTAAAGGACAGCATATATTTAATGGAAAGAGAAAAAATGTGCTTCTTAGTGCCCAAAGACTTGAAGTAGCTTTGAAAACTGGCAACAGCAAAAATTAAAATGACTGAAATATATACAAGGTCACAGGACAGGTTACCTGCAGACCGGGGAGGAAGTTAGGAATCCAGACTTCTGGTCTATGTTCTACCCACTGCTGCACACACTTTATAACTAGATGGATGATATTAAGTGCTTTGAAGACTTTTAAAATTAATGATACAAAAATGCACATATGCTTGAGATTAAAATGGGAGGAGAAAAAAGGCAGAGCTAATTAAAACTGCAGGGAGAATTTAACATAAATGAGTCAGACAATATCATCATTAATTTGACCTGTCCTTCTTAATAGTATCTGGAAATCCATCAATGATCAGACATGGCCACTGCCTCATTTTGGGTCTTAGAGGAAGACGAGACCACCGACAGAGCAGTGATGAAGGCACTAAGGTGGTCTTACTCCACTCCCATTGCTCTGACATCAGTGTACAAATAAGAGCAAACACATTGCAACTCATCTGTGTTCTGATTTTTATAACTGCCTTTGTTGTTTACTTCCCTCTGAATATGCTGCTAATTTGAAAGCAATAAATAGCTCCTGAAGAAAACTAATTTGCACACAGCTGTAGTTCATCAGCCTACTTAGAAAGGTGCACACTCTCCTGAAATGGGAGCACCACTCCAGTTGATGGGAACCAAGCTGGTTCTGAAGTCGAAACTGGACCCTCAGAGCCCCAGAAATCACAGTGGACATGGCACTCCCACTGGATCATAGCCTTCATGGGTCCATCACATACGAGCCTGAAGCCAGTGCATACAATAAGGTCAGGAGACATTTGCAGTCCACTCACTCAAGGAGGATCGCTTGAACTCATTGTATTCCTTCTTCTTCCCCCACAGATACACTTTCATGTTCTCAGAAGCAAATGTTTTCTATATCTGGCTTCATCTTCAGACTTCCTATGTGAGGAGACTTGAGGACAGAGTCAGCAAGAGAAAGGGCTGCAACCCAGATTCACTGGCAAATGTTTAGTTACGAGGAGTACCTAGATCATGGATGATTTTTGAAAGGGCCAAGACCATCGGGTTTAAAAAGGTTGGGCTAGAAGGTCCTGGTTCTCACTAGCATGTTTTGCTTGTCTAGGTATATTGTATATTGTCTTTGGCAGAATATTAAGATTTTAGTTCTCTGGTTTGACTCAGTACTAATGTGACAAAAAGAGGAAATCTATAAAACAAGAGAACATTATTCAAATATGTATTCAATGGTAAAAATGCAAGTTAAATTTTATCTTCACATTCAATTCTGACTGATATTTATTTCATTCAGATTGTCTCATCTAGCTCCAAAGGGAGAGCTCTTCTCTAAAAATAAAATAATCACTCTTTTCAGAACTAGAAAAGGAAAAGTTTCCTCATGAATGACTCAAAGGCAAGATGACCTATTTCTCACTTATGTGATGGGAGAAGCGCAGTTCAGGAGAAGAAAAACATATCAAGTTTGATTGAGAATTAAATGCCCAAATCTAATCTTGCTATATGTATTTTTTAAAGATTTTTTTTATTTATGCATACAAGAGCTGGGCTGCTGGCCAGAGATGTAGGGGGTGAAAGGATTCACCAGAGACAGAGTGGGGAGTAGAACAGGCAGATTGAATGAAATACACTGCTGAGGGGAGCAGCGGAAGAGATAGGAGAGGTCTGCTGTGCCATGTGGGTCACCTCCCTGGCCAGGGATCAAACTCATGCCACAGAAGCTGCTGATACCTTCATAGTGCTGAGCTTTAACTCCTTGCAACAACAGAGAGGCCCCTGATCATGCTATATTTTGTGAGGAAATCATGATTTTCTCTAAATTTCTAGAAGGCCATCTACAGGTCACTTAACTTGGCTCTGGGTACTTCATTTCTTAATATATGTTCTGCCTGTTTTGTTTTCAGACTAAAATAGAGATAGGATCATTTTGCAAGGACTATTATAGTTTCCACAAAATAATTACCAAAATAAAGATAAAGATAAGAGATTTTCAGGCATAGAAGTCAGAGAGTAAATGAAAATTACCTAATTTTCAATTATAAGAGTAGGGAATGACCATTATGTAAAGATAACTATACAAATAGGCACTGCTCTAAGTAAAGCTTAAATGTGGAAATCAAGATTTGCATAGAAGACAAGATAAAGAATGATTATTTGCTTTGGAAAAAGGTTCCTAATAGGGTTTGTTTAAATAGCAAGCTCTTCCATATGCTTTAAGAATGACGTGTTTTCCAAGGATTCAATTTCTGCGTAACTCTCTAGGAATCTGGCGAGCATATAAAAGCTAAGCTGCCATAGAGCCACACAGGTAAAATGCAAAAGATATGGCTAAGGGTAGTTGTAATGTTTCTCTAGGATTATAGAGAAATTTCAGGAAATCAATACAACAATGGAAAGGTTAAAAAAAAAAAAGAATTAAAAATGAATAGTAGAGAAAGATAGTAAGCAATTTCTACTTCTGCCCCCATGCCCTCACACAAGCCCAAATCCTCCACATCTTTTCTCATAAAGAATGCTACCAAGAGGCCTCCCTGGTGGCGCAAGAGGTTAAGGTGCAACACTATGAAGCTAGCCACAACCAATGCAGTATGAGTTCGATCCCAGGCCAGGGAGGTGACCCACATGGCGCAGGAGACCTCTCCTGTCTCACCCACTGTTCCCCTCAGCAGTGTATTTCTGTCGATCTGCCTGTTCTGCTCTCCACTCCATTTCTGGTGAATCTGACCCCCACTGTCCACCCCCCCCCCAACATACACACACCTCTGGCCTGTACCCCAGCTCTTGTATGCATAAATCTTTTTTTTTTTAAAAAAAGAATGTTAACCTGGTATTTCCTGATCATGGCAAATAATCTGTCACTAAAGAAGACCAAACAGAAAGCAGCCAGGGGCTTGCACTGTGCAAGAATCCAGCCCTCTTAGTGCACAAGAATGACAGGCTGAGATAGCAGGTAAGGAATTCTAAGGTAAGAGGTGCAGTTTCTCTGTTCAGAGTGGATAACAGTAGTTTCATAAAGCTCACACCTCTCTCCAGGGGAGAGACATGGTATCCTATGATCTCCCTGGTTACCCTGAGATCTAACTTTTATTAAAAACTGGAAAAAAAAATCTCTCAAATGGAGTCATTCAGTCCAGGCCCCCACCCAGATTTAACACCTAATCTCACTGCCATTTCAACAACTCTTAAATGTGTAATTAAACTAATCAATCTGCATTTTCCCAGTCAGTAAGTGGGGTGATCTACAGGATATCCCCAATCCCCACACACCTTCTTTTTCATGATAGGGTGGTTTTCCCTGAAACAATCTTTTCGTTGGCTAATAACCCTGTCCTACCTTATTTTAATATATAAAACTCTCCATTTTACGTAAACCTTCACAACGCCTTTCTGCTTGCCAGATGGACCACTGCCCCTTTCATGGATTGTTTAATAAAACCAGTAAGATAACTAAATTTAGGGATTTGTTTTTTATTCCATAAGTGTATTTCAATCAGTCCTCCTGTTCTACTCCCTAATCTGTTTCTGGTGAGTCTTCCCACCAACAACCCCCCCTCCCCAATACACATACACCTCTGGCCTACATCCAGCTCTTGTATGCATAAATAAATAAAATAAATACTTAAGTATATATATTATCAGAGCTACTAAATAATGCCAATGACAAAGTCAAAGACGCTAATGAAGAGGAGTCCTTGGCTCCAGAGAAGTCTTCACTGACCCTGACTTTGCAGAATGAGAGATGGATGTCTCAATCAATAAGACAAAATGGCATGAAATACTATAACAGGCTCAGCTGGAGGGTGGCAGGTGGTGGAGTGGGCTGTTCCTTATGGAATAGAAAAATCAGGACCTTTGTTAAACAGATTTGGTTACAGGTAAATTTGCAAGGTATACCAGAGGTAGAATAGATCAGAATGACAATTTGCTGAAGATCTAAATTCAGAACAAGGGCAAAAGGAAATTCAAATACAAAGGCAGTAGCAGAGAGGGTAATATCTATAGCATAGTTTATTGGTGAATAAGTTTATCAATTTTTTCAAAAATGCTAGCTGGTTAGAGTTCAATATATAAAAGAACTTAGAAATAATTTTCATTGACACTCCTCCTTGGTTCATCACCCAGATTTACCCTGAATGTGCCAGGTGTATGCTTCCTCCAATTGGGCTGAATCCCCACTTCTCCCAAGCCTGATACTTATAAGAAAAAAGAGGGGCTGAGCTTGTGCCAATTTTGCCCTTTTCTGCTGCCAACCCACCAGCTACCACTGCTGGTGTTAGAGGAAGGTTGGGCATGGCAATCTCAGCTAGTGAGACACACTATGGACTCCATCCTTGTCATCTGATTGCAGGATTTGGTACACCATGGACTGCACTTCCAGTGGGGGGGAGGGGGGTTGTGAGAAGGATGAGGAGCCTGGGCTTGAGGAAGGAGCCAAGCCTGTCTCCATACAGAATGGGGAGAAGGAATGGAAGACACTCACTCGGGCATGCTTCCCTGATTTTTGTTCTTTGTCAAAGTCCTTTAACACTTTGGATTCAGCTCATTTTGGAGACTATGGCAGCTGATATATTGGTCCTCTGATGGATTTAGTTTGCATGGCACATTTTGATTCTCCTCTGTCATAACTCTCTGGGAATTGCCTAACCCCTTGCTTGTGTTTCTGATGGGAAGTGCCTTAGATTTGTTCTCCTGGCAGCTTTGCTTTGGGGCCTTTGCCAGTTGTTTTAGGGCCTCACCTGTTTGGCTAAAAATTTGACGAGAAAGGTGATTTAGAGTTTGATCAGCAATTGATATTTTGAAATCCTTCACTCCTCCCATTCTATATCCTTTGACAGAGCAGATACCACCTGTATGTTTGGTTCTTAAGAGTAACGGACTATGCATCCTATAATAGGCCAATTTGGTATAAGAATGATTTTGAGCTAGCAACTACTGAGAACCATCAGGCATAGGAAAAATTGTACAAGAGAATGTGTTTTCATTTTACAAAGTAAATGTACATTTATAAAGGAGATTAACATTTGTAATCATCTCCCTCTCTTCTGGGAGTGGAAGACTCTTATCATTGGAGAAGGCACTGACTTAAGTCTGCATAACAAATCTTACTAAAACAACCTTCCTTCACCATATCTTTTCTTGTTTAACTTGCCACTGGCCCTGAGAAGTCAAAATCCCCTATCGATTTATTTAGCCTAGGACAGGATATGTCAAAGTTCTAGCTTTCTCTTTGATTTACTCATCCACATCTAAATTCAGGAGGCACAAACATACTTCTCTTGTTAGTCTGTCTCCTGCCATTCTCATTAACATGGCCCAGTCTGATAACCAAGACAGGAAGAGGAGAGATTATTTTGTCCTCCCCTACAGCTCTCATGCATAGTCAAACAGTCTGATGCCCCCAAACAAACACAGACACTGTGCTTTCCATTCCCATCCACTGTCATTCAGAATGAACAGCCAACAGATCCCTGACACTCTCTCCTAACAATGCCAGCGATGATTAACTTCTCATGGCTCATAGCAGGCAGGATGCCGACATGGGCTGGATGAGAACTTTCAAGCACACTTCAAACAGCTCAATTAGATCAAGAGAAAAGCCTCCCTGAAGCAGCTCAATAGATTTACAGTAAACGATTTTCCTTCTTTTCAAATATTAAAAAAATATCACTGACTTCTTCTCGACCTGGAGTTGAAAGGTTGCTCCAGTCCTTTGCCTGGCTGCCCTTTCAATTTAACCTGTTTTCCCTTTGAATCTGCTGCAATAACAATGTCTGCAAACTGCTCAGTCTATAGCATATTTATGGGGGTGAAAAGGCTCCTTCTCTTTCAGCCCCAGAAACCACTCCAATTCACTATATATTTATACTTTTGACAAAAGCTCTAAGGCAAGAAAGGGGGTAAAAGGGCGAGAGCACCAATTTTGGGCATGGAGATCACAGTACAGAGAACAACAAGGAAATAAAAAGATGAGTAAAGCTGCCAGTGTCCTCTTTTTTACTGAACTCTGGTGTGGCTATTAGGTACATGTGGGGAAGACAGAGTGAATATATGGTTTCTAATACATCATCCATAATTCAGTACTGAGAGGGAGGCAAACGCAAACAACTCTTCGTGTGGTTGTTGTCAGAAGTGAGCAATAAATACATTGTTTTCACTGTGGGGAGAAGGCCAGTAGGATGGAGGTGAGCATTTGGCAATGGAACTGTGTGGGGCACTGCTAACTTTATTCTTCTATGTTCAGCCTTTATATTCCACATGACTACTTTTTCTAGGGCAAAGATTTTACCTAATAAATTGGATAGAGTTATCAATGCTTAGCCATAGCAATTGCAATAGCAATGTTTTACTGAAAATTGTTAGCAATAGCAGGCACAGGACTCACTTATTAAATGATTATTGGGAGCCCATTTGTCATTCATTTAGTGTTCACAATGATGCTACAACGTACTTATCCCAATTTCATAGGTGAAAACACTGAGACACAATTTCAATAATCCACCCAAAGCAAACATGTAGCAGAGCCATCTAAGTTTCACTTCAGGTTCAAAGATTATCCTCATGGACTACTTGATTATAAACACTACTGACTGAACACTAAACCTATGGTTACTTCTCTAAACATTCTTTAACTTCCTGTCTGTTTTTGATCTTAAGAAACCACACTTATAATCTGAGTTCTGTAATAGTATGGTAGACATGTGGGTTGGGTTTTGTTTGAAATTTTAAATATCAGTTGGCTAATTTATATGATTTCCTAAACTCACCCTGGACTTTAGTTCATAAGTCCTTACACCTCGGTGAATGGATGTGAACCTGTGGAAACCCACAACAGAATATGTTGGATGGGAGAATATATTATAGGAAATGAGACTTATTTTTGGAGTCTATTGTTCTGTTATTGCATTATTTTTCCTGGAGAAGTTGTGAAATATCTATCAGCTTCTTTTTTAGACTTCTTCCAATTCACTTGTTCCCAACAGTCATCATAATTTTTGGAATTGAAATTGTATCATATCACCATCTGGTTTAAAAGCTTTCAGTGGTCCCTATTGCACTGAAAAGAAAATTCTAGTGGCAAAGTTCTCAGGAAAAAAATGTCCCAGTCCATCTACACTATAGTTCCTGTAAACTACCTATCTTTTGTTTTTTTTTTTTTAAAGATTTATTTATTTATGCATACAAGCACTGGGGCACAGGCCAGAGGTGTAGGGGGTTGAGAGGATTCACCACAGAGAGCGGGGAGCAGAACAGGCAGATCAACAGAAGTACACTGCTGAGGGGAGCAGCGGGC
>JAGFMF010011747.1:4647177-4705938 GCA_019455555.1 Galemys pyrenaicus | reverse complement strand
CCCCCCCCTGGCAGGCAGCAGGGATCGAACTCGTGCTGCAGTGGCTGCGATTTGCTTCGTAGTGCATTGCTTAACCCACTGCGCCACCAGGGGAGGCCCTACCTATCTTTTGAAGAGTTATGTATGCAGTTTTTCTGACTCAAGTTCAACTTGTAGAAAGCTTTGAAGTCTCATCTTTTTCTTGGCAGACTTTGGTGTAAACTTCTGAGAGTCAAATGACCTATTTGGTGTCTGAAGGAAGATAGAACAGAAACAAGTGACAGGTAGCTTTTTTGTTTCTCAGCACTGTTAAAGGTAGGATGGAGGGGAAATCAGCTTCAACAAATTTTTATCTTATCTTAAAGACCACAGTAGTTTTAGAGGTTCTTAAATAAATAACGCAAAACAGACCAATCACCCAAAAGTGAAGAATGAAGTGGGTGGGAAAGAAAATGCTTGTGAACATATATATAAAACCAAGTGGAGAACAACTACCAGGCATCTTGTGTTCCTTGCAAGCAAGGATAAGAACAAAAAAGAAAAAAAAAAAAAAACAAAACAGGTATCATACTGGAAATAAAGGGTCAGCTACAGTGAATTGGATGATTCAAGATTCCTTAATTTACTATGAAAATAATGGAAAGGGTATCTATCTTGAGACCAGCGCTAACTCCAGTTCTAGCTCTTCTCTTACTCAACCTCAGATTTTCTATGTCTGTAATGAGGACAAAAGCAGACTCCTAGGATTGATGTGGTAGTTCAATGAGATGACAGATACAAAATGCTTTTCACTGCAGGAATGATGTGGCAGAAGTTCAGTATGTACTAGACCTGCTAACTCCATGATTTCTAAATTGCTTGATTATGAAATCAAACTGGAATGCTTATCAAAAAGCATATTTTCAGGCATCTGCCTTAGATAAGTTGATTCTGAAGCCCAGGAATAGTCACTAAAGTCTTCTAGTGGTTATGAAGGTCCAACAAATTTAGATAATAGGGTGGGTCCTAGATCATTTGGCTGAACCCACAGGTTTGATTCTAGACTGGATCAAACTTTGAAGGTCTGGAAAATCCACTACTATGGGTTGCATTATATCCACCTTCTAAAGGATAGCTTGAAAGCTTACCCCTTAGGATCTCAGTTGGTGAAGTTATTTAGAAGTTGAGGATGCAATTATCTAAATTCAATGCAGTCATGCTAGAGTAGGGTGCCTCTCCAAGCTAGTTTGATTTTTATCCTGTGAAGGCAGGAGCACACAGGGAGAGGGCCATGCTGAGGACTCAGAGAATGGAGTTATGCAACTGCAGGTGCGATGGACTGAAGTGTGTGTTCTCTAACATTCATGGTATATTCTCAACCCCTACTATGGTCATATTTAGAGGTGTGGCCTTTGGAAGTTAATTAGGTCAAGAGTGTGAATTAGTGCCTCTATCAGAAAAACTCTAGAGAAATCCCTGACTCATTTGCCAATTAAGAAAAGGCAATTTCCCACATAGGGAAAAGGGAAATATCTATGAACCAAGAAGGGGACTCGAACCAGACGCGTAATCTGTGAGTGCCCTGACACTGGATTTTCCTGCCTCCAGGACTGTGAGAAACACATTTCTGTTAGCTATGGGCTATCCAGGCTATGGCGACCCAAATAGACTAAGATAGCAAGCAGCACAAAGATTATTGGGAGACCACCAGAAGCTAGGAAGAGGAAAGTTTTCTGTTATTTCAAGCCACTGAGTTTTTGGTACCTTGTAAAGGCAGCCCAATAGAATAATTACACCTACTAAAGATTGTTTCCAATATGAAATGTAGGACCACATTACTGCTGATGAATTGCTGCCCTCTGGACTAGGCATGACCTCTCCCCACCTTCTGAGAGAGTAGATTTGTATTTGCATTCCAAAATCTATTCCATTCCAGTATAATCCAGTATTCTTTTCCCTTTACTGGTTTAAGAATGAACATGTGACCACCAAGATGTCAGGGAAGTAGGGCTGGTGGTGCTGAAAAGAATCCTTGCACCTAAGAAGATGACGTAGAAGGGAAAGTTAATTCTCCCTTCTTTCTCTATATGTCCTTTGCAATAACTTCATGAAACTGAATCTATCTTAAATACAAGACAGGCAGTCTGAGGGCTGACATATTGGGGATGGCGTACAGAAAGAATTTGCTTTGTCATGGTCTCATTGAGCCATCAAATCAGCCAACTACAGAGCCCATTCTACACTGGAGCTTCTTGCTCCTTACTTTCTCCCCTAGTTCTTTGTCATTCAGTTCTTTATCCTCGTATTCACATTTTTCAGCCCTGTATTTTTTTAAAGGAAATTAAAAATAGTTTTGCTTCCACAAGCTTGGTTTTCATCCTTCTGATTTAAATTATCCTGACTAGTTAATGGATCTACTGAACAATACTGGTTCAGAGACCCAGGATTTTTCTCCTGGCTCCTAATAGCTCTGGCTTGGATCCCACTTGAGGATGTCTGGATGCTCCAGATACTCCAGGACAATAAGAACAGCACCTCTGGGTCAGTTCACCCCGGTCCACATCCTACCCTGACTTCCTCCGATATCAATTATTCTTAATGTAATAAGCTCTGTTACTGGGTAGAACCAAAAAGTTATTCAACTAATGGTTAAATACAGAAATAAAATCCACAAGGCTATCACAAGAGAACATTTCTGGGGACACAACTTTAAAATAAACAGCATGCTTAGCAATTCCATTGCTTACACTTTAGTATCTTTCCTTCCTAGAAGTAAGCTTTGACATTGGCACCAGGAGAAACTATTGAATTTGAAATTTCACCTGATAAAATATTTAGGTTTGGAGGCATTCACCTGTGCCTGTCTTCGTGTAGTTCCTATTACTTTACAGTTTACCCTTAGCTGTACAACAGAGTCACAGAACAGGCTATCAAAATTCCTTTCAGGGAGATTTACACCACAGTGCTTGCAGGGGCAGAGGTAGTTACAATTTTTTTTTTACTAAGAGGCAGTTATAATTTCATTTAAGTCATTCTCAGTAGTAATATTTTTTAAAAATAAAATATTAAACACATTTATAGGACATTACAGCAATTTTGAGCTCAGAACAGCTTTGAGAATTGAATCAAGGCACAAAGGGCAAAGCCAGATTGGTGAAAACCTCATTATCACTGACAAATGTTATGCCCCACAGATGAATTAGTTTTTCTAAAGAAACTCATTTCAGTCCTCATTATCATAACACATCAATATTCTTTCTCTTATCAATACTATAGGGATTGAATATCATAGGTATATATTTCATGAAGTCACTTTATCTAGGGTACTCAGTTCTGCTTCCCAGCTTTACATTACTGTGCTCTTCCTAAACTGTAGTTTGGTACCATTAAGCTATTATAATTTCTAGGTTTTGCAGCAGTGATGATAGCATAAGTTTATGGTTAAAAATAATTGGGGTTATTCAATTTTTGTCATCTATTTATGATTTCTTATTGGAGGCAGAAATTTATCACAATATATTTTTTTCTGACATTCACATTTAACCTTTGTTCACTTTACCAAGATCTTCAGTGATCAATAATAGCGGTCACCTAATCCCTTGTTTATGTAGCATGCTGGCACTTGGTTAAAACAGGTGGAAAAAAAGAAGAATCTCATTAATCTCAATTTATTCATCTATCTAACAGGACAGCATAAAGAAAAAAAGTCCATGTAGTGTGTTAGGGAACAATATTTGAGATATTTATTAAAATAATTTATCTGTTTTAAATACCCAGTGTAAAACTGATAGGTTATATTTAATTTGGAATTTTTCCCCCAATAAGATTTCTGACTTCTAAATATATTCGTTTATTTGGATGTTGATTATTTCTTTTAGTAATAGCCCTTAACATGAATTCCAGTTAAACTAGAATCTGCTTCTACTTTGCTTTATGGCTCAAATCAAGAAAATCAGCATCATTTCTTTGACTACTAAATACTTATAACTAAATGACCAGTTCATGGAATGGTACTAAATAGAAAGCATAAAAATGATGAGGTTTATATAACATCATGAGAATCTTCCAAGTAGAAGGGACCATGGGAAAGCTTTAGAAAAATATTTCTCAAAGTGAAGAACAGGCAGCTAGGTCCCTGTTAGAGTCCACTGGAAGAGTATTCTCAGAGCTCATCCTGAACCCACTAAAATGTCATGGGGTAGAGACCAGGTCACTCTGTTATCATCAAATTTGTGTGCATGTAAGGGGTGGTGTTAATACAGTTACTTGAGAATTGAGAAGTTATTTCAAAATACACATTTCTCTGCACCTCCTGAACACCCCCCAAAATTTGAGTTTTCAGTGACATTTTAAAGAGCTTTCCAGGCAATTACACCTTTTGGGGACTCACTCATTCAACCAGTGCTTTTATTTTATGGACAGAAAAAATTAAGTCTTGGAAGTTGTGATCCATTGAAAGCTATGTAACCTGTGTTACTGGCAGAACCAGAACTCTGATCTGGGTCCATTGATTATGTCATACAAAATATATCTGAGTCCTTTAAAGCACATTTTTTCATTATAAGAAATATCAAACATAAAAAAATAACCTGAAGCATATGGTGGATCTTCATGTATTCAACACCCAGGTTCAACAATTGTTGGTTTTTTCCCATCTCTCTACCCTAATCTCTAGTTATTTTGTAGCAACTCCAGAAACACACCATTTCACCTGCAAATATTTACCTAATGTATTATTGTAAGGAAGGTTATAGTACTTAGCTTCTTTATGCTTTACTTTTCTTATCAAACAATATTGTGAATTATAAAATCTTAAAATTATGAAAGCACTTATGTATTTGTGACTTGCAATATACTTCTTTCCCTTATCCTAAAATTAAGAAGCTTTTATAAAGCATACATTAGTTTGATCAGCTAAGCAACAATAATTATCTAATTTCAGTATGGAAGACATTTTGGTAATGCCAGGCTCTGAAATGGTGGGGCACTATGGGAAATTTAGGAACAAGAAGAGTTAGAAATAAAAGATGTAATGGGACAGGTTATGGCCCTTCTCACACAAACCAAAACATATTTAGATCAAAGCAATAAGTCAAGTAGCAGCCAATCACACTGAAATTGGAAAAAAAATTGGCCTTTATTTAGAGACACTTTGATTGACACAGTAATAGAAGGGGAAAGGCTGTATAAACAAATCCTGTCAGAAGGGATGCAAAATGCTTACTTACTGTGATGTGTGCAAATGGGAGGAAGGACATAGGGCAGGAGAGAGAGAAGAAAAAAGACAAGAGGGTGGAGACTAACTCACGAGTCTCTTGCCCTGTTCAGTACAAGGAGTTAATCATCATTATGGTAAATGATAAAGCCAATGAATGGAGGTAATCATAGGACAATCATCTCTCAATTCAATTAACAAGAGCTACAATATCTTGCAAAACTCCAAACGTTCAGACTGTTTTTGTTATTGCTACCTAATAGCAGAAATCCCCAGAAAATTTTGACTTGGGAAAGTAGTGCTACTGTAATCTTTCATTCTAACAATAAAAAGACAGTAATTATAAACCAAAAGAATTCATCTCAGATATTGTTCAATCTTCTAAAACATATTGGAAAGGGATAAGCAAAGTGAAACCGTAAAATAACCACAATAATACAAAGGTTTCCTTCTTTCAGATTTTAAGAAAAATCTGACAAAGATATACAGGATTTTGATCTAAGAAACAGGCTTGTAAACTGTTTTTATATAAACATTAGTCCAATACTCATTAGAAAACAAATGTGTGGTATACACATACCTATGTATTATCAATATATGAGTATATGTATGCATTTTATGTGCATATGCATATATATAGAACTGACGTGCACACATATACACTTTATATATAACAACATATACATATTTTATATGTATAGAACAATTGTTATCTGATATATTTATTAAATGATAGAACAATTGTTATCTGATATATTTATTAAAATTTTGAGAGAAAATTAGAACAGTACGGAACTCTGCTTTTAGAAGACATACAGTTTTTTCTGAAGTTCTTGTTTTTTGTTGTTGCTTTTAGATTTAGTATGAAACAAAATTCTATGATTTAAAGGAACACATCAGTGAATTTCTATTTGTAAGGAATGAATGTGTCATCTATATCACAATATAGTAAACAAAAATCCCCTGGAGGATAAATAATTTGTCTCAACTCCCAAAGATAATTATTTTAAGAGCCTGGTATTTTAATTTTGCTAAGATACACCAATCAAGTCACTCCATAAATGCTCCTTATTTAGTTCAATAAATTACATGTGGTCTAACCTTGAAAGGGTTATAATCTAATTTAGGAGATAAGATACTGGGACAAAACTAATTTTTAAAATGGTTTTAAATAATGAAATAAACATTTACATATTTTGCAGTTGAGATACAGGAAAAAAAAATTAGTCAGTAAGGGTGAGGTGACAGCTAAGCTGGATCTTAAGGGATGAAGACAGGCATTTTAGCCCCGAGGTATCTGCAATCTAGTGTTGGAGAAAAAGGGAGACAGACATGGAAATAATGATCCATGGTGAAAAGCAGATGCTAAAAAAAGAAAAGAAAAGAAAAGCAGATGCTAGTTTTTTATTATTCAACAAAGTCCAACACCAATACCACAGTGTCACTAGTGGAGGGCAGGAATCCAAGGAAGTTGGGTCTTGAGAAACAAGTTGATATGTCAAGGAAGGTGGGTGCAGAGGGAGAAACTCCAGCAACACTATGAATAAATGGAAGGTACAAAATGGCAGGCATATTGGTGGAGACAAAGGGCAAGTGTTCTTTGTTATATGCCAGGGAGTTGACTAGAAAGACACACTGAAACTGGCTTGCAGAAAGCTATGAATACATGATCAGAAATTGAGACTCTTAGGAGTCACTGGGAGTTGCCAAGTAGACTGACGAGTTGCAATATTGGTTTGGAAAGACCACTCAGGTGTTGAGGGGATTGAACCATCAAGCACCTAGAAGCAGGGGAGACAGTTGGGAGACTATCATCTATTTCAGAAGTTAGATTAAAGTAAGAGAGGAGAAATCTTGGTACTGTCAGTTGAGTGACTATGAAGGGTGAGAGAAGAGATAAAGATGTTTCCAAAGTTTCAGCCAAGGAGCTGAAACTCAGTGGAGAGGAGAGAAGTTGACCTACCCACAGAAGGAAAAGGAAGAAGGAGGATTTAGTAGAGGGAACAAGAAGACTGCTTTATCCAGTGAATATGAAGTGGTTACAAGTATTCCCTGGACGTAGTCAAGAGAGAGCTAGGAACTGGAAATCAAGAGGGAAGTCAGAATATATTTAAAAAATGGTGTCCCGGTATCCATTCCATTTATATGACAGTATGAAAAGAGTACAGAACCGAGAACATGTGTGTATGAGGCACACTAAAGATGGGATTCTTTGAAGTAGACTTCATTTGGGAACTAGTGGCAACAACATAAGACCCATAACAATGGGGTTGCTCTTCCAGAATGTCCTTTCTGATGACTGGAGCTGCCCTCACAGCATGCGTTGATCACAATAGATCAGAGGTCATGACACCTGTTTCCATTTAAGGGGAGAATTCTCTATGGGTCTCCACACTCATACTCTAGGCCTCATCGAATCATTTTCTTAATTTTCTCAGGTCTCCAGCTTCACTCCTTTATTCCTACCCTTTGTATTTTATATATTCATATTATTAGCTGCAGGCTGACTCTGAATTCTTCCATTTTTTCTCTATGTTCTAGAATAATACTTTGAAATACTAATAATGTGCCTTCATTTCAACCCAACCCAGTGGCATAAAAGATCATACAGTAGATAATTCAACATTTAATAAATTAAATTTACTAATTTTACTTGTTTTCTACTATTTAGTTGAAGTAACTTTAGAAGAATATCAAAATTAGGTTGCACTTGCTCTAAGTTATTGTTGGGTAAATGTTGAATCACAAAGGAAGCCATTAGAGAGTCAATATTTGTCAATAACCAAACCACAAAGCAGATTCCACAAGTGATAACTGAAATGACTTTGAAAACTTTTAAGGAGTGAATTGAAAAATGACTTGGTACTTGATCTTTGAGGATAGAAGTAATGTATGTCCATATAAAAATTCTGAATAAAAACAAAAGCAAGCACTACAGCTTGGATGTTTTGGACATCTGGATGCTTGATGTATATCAAAGAGCTGAGAGGTTTAGAAGAAACTATACTTTTTAATTTGCTAGTTTTCTGTCATGTCATCATAGCTAATGGTTCATTTAAAAGTGACACATTAGCCATTTCAAATTTACAAAGAAACTACATCTTTCCCTCATCTGCAGAGTTGGGGCCAGTTATCTTCTAAGCCCTACTGAAACATATTTTTTCCTGTATCTCATTCACATCGCCATGGCCCTAACATTCAACAGAGGACGTGCTCTGACTATTTAAACAATGTCTGAGCATTGTAGAACTCTCTCTATATTTCTGCAAATCTAATACATGTTTTTAAAACTGACCAAGTGGGCAAATTAAAAATAATATTTAAAACAGGGAAATTGTGCTGGTGGTATCTTTACTCCAAAGATATCTTAAATATATTTTATTACATCATTAAAATAAATTAATCTGTTACTCTTAAGAATTAAGTATGTTTACTAGGAAATACAAGATAGTACTCAGCTAGACTGCCAAAGATGAAAGGGATACTATGGAAGATCTCAGATCAATAGAACAATGGATGACCTCAGGAGCTGGAAGCCTACCTGATAAGATAAGCAGAGATATTGGGGAAAGGAAGTACATGACTGAAATACTGAGCCCTGAAAACCCAGAAGTAATCAGCTGCAAGACTGAACCAAAGCTCCTTCCTGCTCCAGAACAGATGGGCTAAGCCAGAGGTAGAGCTGAATGCTCTGGGAGGAGTTAACAGGGCCTTCTTGAAGAGTCCAGGGTAAAGGAACAGAGAACTGAACAGAACAGCCAAAGGGAAACCAGCAATAACACGAGAGTATTAAGTAGATCTCCCACCAAACACATAATAGAGCAGAAAATAAATGCCACTTAAGCATTGCAGAAGTTCTCCAGGATGCTCACATGAGAAGTGTTCAGACACTTTTATAGCCTTATTCTTTTCTAGTCATTTCCTTCTAATTTACACCCATGCAATCCACAGGAGACAAGAGTCACACATGAATTTTAAAGTCTGAATGCTTAGTTACTTTTGGGTTATATGTACACAAAATATCTCTGGGCAAGATGGAAAATCCATTTTTTCCCTCATCCTATAACTCACAAGACAGCTGAATATATTTTCCTAAATTTTTTCTCTCCACCAACAATGAGTTTAAGTCCATGCTATGTTTAGAAAATTAGAAGTTTCAAAATCTGATTTTTCAGAAGATACTTCTTCTTACTTGGCTTTCCCTTCAAAATGATTCAAAACAGTTAGCTCTCCTTTTGTTATAGAAAAAAATAAATTACTCTTATGCAGTGATTGATAATTCACACAGAAGCATTATAAAATACTGTATATAATGAACAGCTATATTTCTTTTTCCAAATATTTGTACAAAACCACAAAGGTGGTAATAGATTTGACTTTTGTTTTTAAGGGGCAACATCTTGGGCTGGAAGCATTAAGATATGGAAAACTCTATGTAACAAAGTAGAAGGGAACTCCCATAAATGTTAATATTCTACAGTGACAAGATACTCTACAAGATATGGGGTCAGCGGGTGGAGGTCCTCCTAATTACTCTTCTATGAAATAAAACCAATCAAGGGCCTCTCTTGTGGCGCAAGGGGTTAAACACCACTCTGTGAAGCATCAGCAGCCACTGAAGCAGGAGTTCAATCCCTGCCCAGAATGGTGACCAACATGGCACAGCAGACCTCTCTTGCCTTCCCCGCTGCTCTCCTCAGCGGTATATTTTAGTCAGTCTGCTTGTTCTGCTCCCCACTCTGTCTCTGGTGAATTCTCTTACCTCTCCCACACCTCTGGCCTGTACCCCAGTTCTAGTATGCATAAATAAATTAATCTTTTTTAAAAAATTAATTAATTAATAAAACCAATCAACCCCACCAATTTGAAATTTTTAAAGCTTTAGGCTGTTGCTTTGGTACCATGTAAATTTCATCAGAATTTTTCAACCAAAGATTTAAAGTTTTATATTCAGCTATCTCAAGAAGTCACTGATCTTTGGTCCAAGTGTTTACTGAGAAGGTGAGAAGGTTTCCTTTTAGTTATAATAGAATTCAAGAATGAGGGCATGGAAATGGGGAGGTATTGGTCAAAGTATGCAAACTTCCAGATCTAATATAAATATGTGTAGGGCCTTAATGTATAGTATGATGATTATAGTTAATATTACTATATTATATACTTTAAAGTTTCTAAGAGAGACTTTAAATCTTCTCACCACAAAAAGAAACAGTAATTATATGACATAAAGAATAATTTGTAATATATAAGTACATCAATTCATCACATTGAACACCATATACTCATACAATATTACAACGCTGGGAACAATTTTTAAAAAGAATGATATATTCTGCAAATGGTACTGACACAAGAATCAGGAGACTGGGATTCTAGTCTTAATTTTGCCACTAATTAAAAGTGGAAAAGTCACTTAGAAGTCATTTAACTCCCCGGGACCTCATTTATGAAATATAGAAGTTTAATTCTTGAAATAAAAAATGAAAATAATAACCATAATATTTAACTACAAATATATACCAAAAATAGAGATTTTGAGTGATATGTTTGTTTTCTTATTATGCTAGTTCCATTAGATGAGAATATGATAATAATTCTTATTCAACAAAATTATGAGACCTAATATTTTTTATTGTATGGGAGAGATGATTTCTCAGTTTTCTTTCAAATGTACAAAACAGTATAGTCTTGAGTTTCAAATAGACCAAAATAAAATGTGTGTCACGTGAGACCTCTTGGGCATCTGCCATCTGATTACAGCCAAGCTGTCTTGTCTCCCAGCTTGCCATGACATCTGGATTGTAAATGTCATGACATTTCAAGTCATTCAGCCTTCCCAAACTGACACACCCTCCATCCTGCCTTGGTCCCTAAATTGAAAACAGTGTTTTCAAACAGAATTCCAGAGCATATAAAGAATTGTATCCCCTTAAAATTGGTGGATCAGGATGAAAAGCCATTTTATAAACAATCATTGGCTTGGTAGGTAAACACAGGAAGAGGAGAGATACATCTCAGAAATGCACACAGATTGGGGAAGGCAAAGAGCATGAAGTGGAAAAAATTTTTACCATCCTTGAGGAAAGATATTTGATAAAAGAGTTGATAACTTCAATAATTGCCAAGTTAATGAACAGTAAATAAATGATCCAGAAAATATTGGTATGGCAAGAAGCTGGCTTGAATAATTTTTATAGTTTTAATTAATTGTATTCATGTTAGAACCAGTTTCTGGCACATTCTCAGACTAGAAACTCAATGGATGCCCTTGTGAGTGGCGGGGGCAGGTCTGTGCTGAGACCCTCTGTGAAGTTGGGGTTTCATCAGTAGGAAGATAAACTGAGATACCGTTTCTTCCTACCCTAACCTACTGTAATAAAGATTAATACAGGATGCAATTATATGCACTTTCATAGGTTTTTCTTTCCAATTATTCATCCCTTAAAAAATAGTCACAATCAAACAAAACAAATCAACAGGCCAAATCTGTGCTGTATATAATATATAGCCAGTTCATTTTGTTGATACAGAAATCTGTGAATTCAGCTATTTCCTGCAATTTGAGGAACTGCCTGCTTTCACACCTCTGTTCATGTTGAGTGATAAAGAATTGTTGCAATTCTGCATAGAAATGGACCAAATTCATTATCACACACAGCAAAGGTTTGAGCTTCACATTTTCTCTTCTTTGCCTGAAGGAAAAACGATACCCTTGATAACCAAAGAACATTATTAAAACCAGTTTCTGAAAGAGTTTAATGATAACTAAATTATTTCTCCTTAAGAAAACCAAATTGTGAATCCAGTTAGGCATATTACATTTAAAACAGTTAGGTTTTTGTATTGCTGGCTGTTAAATGGTAGGCAGATTATATTTTTTATTGTGCAATTCACAGGATGAGTGGAAGGGTGGCATTTGAGACACATTTTTATTTTAAAGTTAATTATCATGGCTTTTCTGAATACTGAGTCTGTCACTTCTATCTTCCTTTCACCTCCACCTCCAGGTTTTGCTGCTGTTGCTGGAGGAGAAATCTGGATTTAATTATTCATCCACAGCATATTTCATAGTTTGGTCACAGTAGTAGATTCACGAGGAAGATTTAATTTTATCCAAAGGCAGGGCCCTTATATATAATACTTATTTAACAGCTGATCTTGCTGTTATTAATAATAATATCAAAATATGGGCTTGAATAGTTTCTTTTGAACCCTAAATAGTCATTGCTCTATTTTTCCCAGCAAACCATGTTAGGGCAGCATAAACAGTGATCAAAAGTTCATGGGTTCAGATCCATTTCTAAATTTATAAGCTGTAAGACTGAAACTTCTCAAGCATCTTTTATTCCTCAGTTCTCTCATACAAAAAATGGAGACAAGAGAACCTTATTCATAGGGGTGGAGGGGGATTTAAGTGAATTAATAAATGGAAAAGTATATTAAATAGTCCCTGGCTCATAAGTGCTTAACACATGTAGCTATTATTATGGTGTCATTATGAATGAAACTCACAAAAGACCTAGTTTTAAATCTAGGCAAGTTCTGTGTTCTATTACCTTAGATGATTGAAATTCCCACATGGTACCTTAATTTATCCTTTAATAAAATAGGCTGCAAATTAATTTTTCTCTTGTCTAACAGACAAGACTGGCCTTATATGTAAGGGGATGAAATACAAGCTTGAGTGGCACAATTTAAGTCCTGCAGATCAGATCTCATACATAAAATAATCCTTTTCACTTTTCTGAACTTCATACTCCTCAATATCAACATATACAAGGACTTATCAATTAAAATAACTGACTAATCTGATTGAATTTAGGATAACATGAAGGTCTTAGCAGTGATAAGCTTGAGCCCATTTATCAGGCATGTAGTGGGATCTTTGATGTAGGATCCATCATTATATTATAGTAAAACTTTGTAGAGAGTCTATGGTTCCAGGAAAAGACCCAATGACCAGAAGACTCTGTGCTAGAGGCAGATATAGACAAAAGGGTAGAGCAGGCACAATGACCAAGTCTCTTCATCTGTATATTTATGCCTGTAGGTGGAGCTTGTTGGGAGATGTGAGGGAAGGAGGAACAAAGGGAAACTAACAAATGATGTCCAAAAACTTCAACTATGAAAGGAAGGCCACCAAAGCAGATACTTTAGAGCTGGGCTCCCATAAACAAAGTAATGGGTAGAATAATCTAGGTAATTATGGTTAAAAAATTATCTGAGATAATAGAAAGAGAATTCTAATTATAAAAAAAGAGAGAAAAATGGGTCATTTGGAGAACCACAAAGCTCACAGGAAAGAGATATTGAATAAGCTCAGGTTCATCTTCTGAGTTAAAATTTTGTGTATAAATGATAGCTTTCAATTTATGAGATTTTAAAATAGTGTGTAAGAATATGAAAGGAATGGGTGTTAAATAGGAAAATATAATGGCTGATTCTTGATGGGACATGTGGTTTAAAGCTTTCGTACTTACTCTTGCATGATGCTGCTTTTGTTTTTTTTTTTTTTTTTTTTTTAAGATTTATTTACTTATGGATGTAAGAACTGGGGTACAGGCCAGAGATGTGGGTGTGAGAGGCTCCACCAGAGACAGAGTGGGGAGCAGAACACTTCTGAAGGGAGCAGTGGGCAAGGCAGGAGAGGTCCCCTATGCCATGTGGGTCATCCCCGGCCCGCAGCAGGGATCGAGCTCATGCTGCAGTGGCTGCGGTTTGCTTCACAGTGTGCTGCTTAACCCACTGCGCCACCAGGGAGGTCCCTGAATGATGCTTCTGAATTTTTTTTTTTTCAAATGAGAAATCTCAAGGAATGACTAAACAGGTAAAATCATTAGTCACAATAAAGGCAGTTCTTCAAACTTGAGCTATGCATGTTTCATCACTTACAGAGTGTCTCTGTCATAGCTAATAGGCACTTTGGCTTGTGATTTGGGAAATTTCTGGAGAAGCAAACCAGACAGGCGCAGAACAAGTGTTTGTGGCTTGCTCCGTTCATTTGATCTACCCTGAAAAGTTGAGTCAATCGCTCAGAAAACACTGTTGTTTTTCTCCACACCAACCACAGAAACCACATCGTAGGAACCCAAATGCTGTCTCTCTGCAGTGGGAGACTTTCATTCAGTCTCTTTCTGAGTTGTAGGTCTTTGCAAAGAGAACATCAAGTCAGATTGTAGATAGGAGCTCAGATTTCTTTGCTAATACCCTATCCATACCAGAACTATTTTACACAGGAGGAAGCTGACTTTATTTTACAAAAAGTTAATTTTCTGACTGTGTCAAAGCTAATATTTAAGTTATTGGGGGATGATTTTTTCGCTTTACTTAAGAATATGCAGAACATTTCCTTTAAATATTTTCCTAATCTGGCGTAAAATCTTTCCATTTATTAAATTCTAACTTACAAATAACTCAGGAGCACATTTTGGAAATGGTTAATACCCAATACTTACCTTTTTTTAGGTCATAAAATACCAGCAGTATAATAGGATATAGGAAGTAAAAAAGTACGCACTGCATAAATCTTCCTTAATTATTTTAATGAACCACTTTCCACAATTCACCTTACAGAGGAAATCGAAATGCCAGAGCTGATTCACCAAATCTTGATAAGACAACTTCTTTAAATTACCATAGTGACCAGCTGAACTAACTCCCAAGTGTCTAATGTGAACCTGTTCTAATTGGTGGCTTCTAGCTAATGCATTTCAGTATATTTTAAATCACAGCACACAGAGAATTGAGGGAGCAGGAAAGCTATAGGGTTGGATGGGACTTGTTCAGGCTCCACACAGCCCTTGGTAGGGCCCACCGAGATAAAACCTGGGAGGCTCTGACCTTGCTTTCTGAGGCCTTATCATGAACACAATTTTTTCTACATATATGAAAAAAAGTAAAGTAAAACATCAAAAATATAAAATGGAGAAGAAAGCCAAAATGTAAAGTTTTAGAATGCACTCAGATTTAAGTAGCTATCAACCCCAAACAGAATTCATAAACATAGAGAATTGGAACTGCAATGCATGGTAACCACAAGCAAAAATTGTTTGGTATCAAGAAACAAAGCAAACAAACAAAAACAAGCCCTAATATTCAGACACAGAATGGTGATTTTCAGAGTGGATAGGGCATGGGGCGATGGGGTGGTGAGAGCAGGTGATACAAGTATAAAGGAAAGTAATAAGACTTTGGTGGAAAACATAATGAAGTACATGCAGATATGGAAATAAGCTGTACATCTGAAACTTACATCACAAAGAAAAAGAAGCAATGTAAGCAAACAGAAGAAAACAGACAAACAAAAACTCTTAGATTAAGAGAACAAAATGGTGGTCACCAGAAGAAGGGGCTTCAGGGTAGGTGAACTGAACAAAGGGGGTCCGTTGCATGGTAGTGGATGGAAACTACACTACTGATGGGGCACATAACAGCAAATACAGGTGTTGAATTACAATGTGTATACCTGAAACATAGAATGGTGTAAAACCAATGTTATTTTAAAACTAAAACCAAAACCAACACTATCCCTTCGGTAGGAAAAACGAGAGAAATAACTGACCATTGGACCCACAGCATTCCAAACTGGCTGCTTGTGTGGGTGCATTAAAAACACATGTATGCTTCCCTTGGGCTGATGTTTTACTCCCCAGCCAGTATCCTTTTCTTTTGAGGGCACGTGCCTTTGATGATCTTTTCAGAACAGAATGTTTCCCTGGCTACCCACCACTGTCCCAGTCTAATACGTTACTTCTGGTTCACCTGTTTTGCTTAGCTCAGTCAGTCCATTTACAGCTTCAAACAAAGAGGATTACAGGCTCTACTCTTCCCACTAACTATTTTTGCAAACCTTTCTGACCTCATTTGAATATTTTGTAGGGTGAGTAACTAATGTTTCCAAATAAAAGAAACTGGTGCAAAACAAAATACCCAGCACAGAGTCCATCATGATGCGTTCTGCAGAGAAGAACCAAGGGAAGAAGGGGAGTCTTCAGCTGGTATTTTAACTGAAACATGTGGACTCACCTCTTTCAATTCCCTCATTCGTTAAGAACTGGGTTGCTAGAAATGTACAGAAATAGAAAGGAATGCACCCAATATTTCGGTGGCATAGATAATTTCCACCAAATATCTAGTTCCCTTGTTCTTTTAGAAAGAGTATACCTCAAGAGGTTCGATGCAGACTATGTGACCTTCCAGCTAGTGATTAAGTAGTTGGCCCTTAAACAAGGAGGACTAGGGATGCCAAACCCCAACAGGGTCAAAAATCCATATACAACTTTGACTCCTTAAAATTGACCAGAAGTCTTACCTAGAACCTAAACAATCAACATATGTTGCATCTCCGATGTATTAAATGTTGTATTATTTCAATAAGTAAGCTATAAAAAAGAAATTGCTGTTAAGAAAATCATAAAGAATATAAATTAACTTTACTCCACTATCTTTATAGATACTGTCATTTCCATCGTGGTCATCTGTTTTCAGCAAATGCCATACATCAGTGGGTCCCAGCAGTTCAAACCCCTGGTGCCCAAAGGTCAGCTGTATTTTCTTGCTTTGCAGACAGTTATGGTCTTATGGGTTATAAACAAAGTGATGAGTGCTACCTCAGGGTCTTACCCTTGAACATGCTAAAGCATGTTCTCTCCCCTTTTCTCTGTCCACAGACTAGAAAATAGGTAAAACTTAAATCCAGAGATGGATTTCTTTGTGTTGTAAGTTTCAAATGTATAGCTTTCTATTTCCACATCTGCATGTACTTCATTATATTCTCCACCAAACTCTAGGCTTTGGACAGGCTTGAAAAGGGAGAATATCTCCAAACCAAAACACTTACCTCTGGCTAGAAATCTCATTAAAACACTTTGCATTGGTGGTGGGGAGAGAATGCTTTCTTATGGAAGTTCAGCCATTACAATAAGGAATTAGAAAATTAGAAATTCCATGAAATTCAGCTTTTCTTTGGATGTATTATCATAGCAGCTTCAGGCATTATGTGATGGTAACAAGCATTTAGAAATAATAGATGATACTCAAGTGACTAGGAGCTAGTCTAGTGTAGAAATCATCTGTATCCCAACACTTCATATGTAGTAGGTACTAAATCAAAACTCCAAATAACTGTATCAATGCTAAAATTTGGTACCCACAGTTAAAAAGGAGCCCCCCTCCTCCTTTCTCATTGTATCATTTACTTTCCCTGTCAATGCAGTGCTAATTTCTCAGGAGACAAATGAGGAACTTACTTCCCCAGTGCGAGATTAATTATTCCATGCCACTGCTAACTCCTGACCATATCAGTCTTTGACAGTGTGCAAAGATAAATGGCGAGGCAGCCATTTGAAAGGAAATCATTATGGCACCTCTCTGCTCCGTGTTATCACATTCATATCAGCATGGGAGATAACTTTGAAACTGCTTGTACTGCACTGAGAACCAATGTTCCGGCTGGGGCCTGCAAAGATGAAAAAGTCTCCTCTTGCCTTCAAAGTCTCGTCGTTGCTGTTTGCCTTTCAAAGTCACCCGTTGCTTGTAGAAAGGGCTGCCCTGGAAGCCATAGGCACCAATGACCTTCTTCTCACAAGAGAAAGCAATTGGGGGGGGAAAGGGAGCTGATTCCTGACAGGGGAGAGACTTGGGCAAATGTCAGCAGGACTGGCTTGCTCCACTGGTAGTTTCTGGTTGTTCTAAGCTGAAAATGTTGGAGTCACAGACCCCCATGCTCACTGTAGGCTCTCCCCAGGGTGGAAGAGGAATTAGGGAGAGTACAGACCACCTATAGATCACGTGCTTTGCCATGCAGTCATTTTTGCTTTTAATTTTCTAAGAAACACCTACTCAGTTAATAGACTGCAGGATTATTCTAGCTCTCAAATGTTCTAGCCTAAAGCAGAGGTTGAGTTGTGTAAAGCTTCAAAGGGAAGCATCAGGGAGTAGATGCCTCTGAGTTGGGGGCAGTAATTTGAGAGGCAATGGTCCATTTTCCCCACAAAGGAGAGCCTGGAAGAATTTCAGTGTCTGATATGCACACGTGTGAAATGATCTGCTTCTCCCACCCAAGGCTCTGTGTGTGGGGGGGAGGTGGGGGGAGGATGGGGGGTTGGGGTGTGACAGAAGGCTCCTAGCTTCAGATCAGGGGCTAATATGATGGTGCTTATTACTTGGCACTGCCTTTTAGATCTGTTGTTAAAAAAAAAAAAATCCAAGATTTCTCTCACAGCAACTTCCCTCCAGGCCAAAGAGAAGACTATAATATTTGCACAGTGGGAGGTGTTTTTTTTTTTTTTTTTATGCCATAAAATAGCAACAAGAAAATAGGGGTCATTCACAGCAGATGAAGTAAAGCAAAAGAAAAGAGAAACGCGACACGGACCGATGCAGTTTCTCAGTCACAAAGGTTAGGCTGACCAGTGTTTTTCTCACATCTAATCACCCGCGGCATACATGGGACTGTGACCTGAAACAAGTAGTCTCTGGGACTGTGTGCCTGTATATTTATGTCACTCTGGACCTGACTTGCAAGCTCACCTGCTATCATGTGGCTGTGGTCATTATCCCTTGCTCTTTGCTAAAAAGTTGAAGTGACCCCCAGTAGCAACAGATCACTGGATAGGTCTCTAGAGGAACATGTATTTATCTCAGACAATAACAGCTCCTGTGTCCTTAGCTTGATTAGTTAGCAAGAATTGCCTACAAAGCCAGTGCTTATGGTTTGACTAAAACTGTCAACACACCACTGGTCTAAAAAAACTGCAGTTTACCAGAAGTCATCTAACTGGAGGTCTAAATAGGTAGACTTTATTTACTGTGCTTTCACTAAGCCTTTAGTAGTCTAGGATGTATTTCAACACAGATACCCAATTCCCCAGACACCAAATGGGTGTCCTACAATAATTCAGTTCAATTCTACCATGAGTTACCTGGAATTAGTATCATATTCTGCAGGTGGAAGAGCCCAGTCTTACAATCTAGCTCTCTACTGTCTATGCTAGTTCTACATATTGAGTTCCCAGGTTACCTACCCATAAGTCTGTTAAAGTTAGGATAAAGTTCCCACATCCTTCCTAAGGTTTGATCATTTCCCGCAATGGCTCACAGGACTCTGAAAGACACGTCACTTATATTTATCAGTTTACTACAAAGGGTACAAATGAACAGGCAGATGCAGAGGGCATGGGGCAAGGTACGGATGTGCCCTGTGGAGCTGGTATATGTCAATCTCCCAGCAGGTGGGTGTGTTCTGCGAGTCAGAAACTCTCTGAATCTCATTTTTCGGGAGTTTTGTTTTTTTTAAAAAAAATTAGATTTACTTATTATTTCTACAACAGCTGGGGTACATGTCAGAGGTACCAGGTGAGAGGATTCACCAGAGAGAGTGGGGAGCAGAACAGGTAGATCTACTGCAATACACTGCTGAGGGGAGTAGCAGACAAGATAGGAGAGGTCTGTCGCACCATGTGGGTAAGCTTCCTGGTGCTGCAGTGGCTGCAGATAGCTTCATAAAGCTGACTTAACGCCTTGCACCACCAGGGAAGAAGGAGTTTTTACAGAGTTCACTGTCCAGCCCCTATCCCTCCCTGCAGCTCAGGGGTGCAGCTGAACGATCCCTGTCCCTAACCTTTTGGTCTTTCTCGTAACCAGCCCACCCCGAGTCTCTATAGGAACCCCATTCTAAATCACCTAATTAGCAGAAGCTTCGGCATGATTAAGAGGGATCACTATGAATAATAAAAGACTATCCCTATCACTCAGGAAAACTGCAAAGTTTTCAGGATCTTTGTGCCAGAGGCAAAGACCAAATATTATTTTTTTATTACACTGCAAGTAGAAAGGAGTAAATACTAAGAAAAATTGATGAGAAATACATTCTAAGAAACCAATATTTAGGGATGATGCAATATCAATTCAGATTTTGCTTAATTTATAATAATGTCAGTAAAAATAATGCCAGCAACATTGGTTGAATACCTAAAATTCGACAGGCACTAGGCTAGGTGATTAGACAATTATTTTTAATTTTCCTAGTGACACTGCAAAGAGAAACAAGGCAAACTTGCCAGTCACCTGGTTTCTCATGTTGGTGGTGGGTGGAGGTCTGTCTGACCTCAGGGCAGTCTCTGTGGCTCCTTAGAGACCACAAGCTTAATTATTTCAGAATCACAATAATGAAACTACTCCCTGCATGACACTTAATCTTCTAAGAACAGTATAGATTTAAGTTTTTGTACTTCAAAATTTAAGTTTTTCAATGTGGGCTTAACAAAAGGCATTTACCTCCCCCCTGGGCTTTCAATCACTAAATTCCTTGACTTACACTTTGTTTTCCTTCTCCATAAATGACATCTATCACACCGCCGCACTCATAAAACCCTCAGTTTCAAAAGTGGCACCTTTACACTCTATCCAGAGAAATGAGAGTAGAACACAGTCGAGAAATCTGATGAAATAAGTTCAGACTTTTTCACTAGCACTGAGCAACTAACTTGGACAAGTCAATTGAAACATCAACTCAAGGACCTTCTAACTCAACAGGTTAGTTCTTGTGTTGAACCAATATGTTGGGGTGAGTGTGCAAAGAGTAACAAATGGAGCACTGAAAACATTTTTCTGATAGTTGAAAGATAATAGTGGAATATGTGGAAGAAGTTATAAAATCGAATATTGTTATCCAGACTGAGCATGCTACTTTATAATAGAGAAAACAACACATGAATCCCCAAGGTGGTGACGACCCAGGTACAGAATACCAGATATTTTATAATAAATACTAAGGCCCTGCACGTATGTGTCTACCCCACCTGACTTATATTTCATTCACAGTTACTTTATTAAATGAACAAAAGGAGAAAACAGAAAAATCTAGCCTCAGTCTCTGGTTTCTGTGCTGCAAATGCAGAGAAGAGATTGGCAAAAGATATTGCAGGAGTCTTTTCCTTAAAAAGATAGCAGACTTTTCCCCCCCAAATGTGTCTAACTTCAGTTCAGTAATCTCCCTGGGACTGAAATTTGTCACAGTGGGAACCATCTGACAGTTTCTTTAAGTGCCTCTAGGTAAAGATATGAATCAGATTAGCTTCTTGTCTTGGAAGAATTCTCCTTGGGGCCATACCCGAGTGTAAAAGAGCATCCAGATGTTAGGAAACAACTGTACTGTCATTTTTCCCCTTCCAGAATCTCTGTCAAGAAACACTGTAGAGTTATGACTTTATAAATATGCTGCAGTTAGATCCAGTCACAAAAAACTGGTGTTGTATATTCGTAAGGTATACCAGTCCATTAGCGAGAACAAAAGGCTGCTGACATTGCTTATTTCAACATTTCACTGAAAGAACATAAAATGTGCCCGAGATGAGCCACATTCTCTCTAACCCTTTGAATGAGGGAGATGTCAGTCAGTAGGGGAATCAGTGCGTAGGATTTGAACTGACCATGACCTAGGCCGATATCTCTACGCCAGAAGTTTTCCTATCGTCACCTGTCTACTTACTAGAGAGTACAAAATAGCACTGGACTCTCTACTTCCAATCCTACTGTATTTTTTGTAAAGCCACACGCCTGACAGCCAAAGGGAGCTGGAGCTAAAGCCAAATAGGACACTGGACTTGCTGGAATGAGAGAAAGAAACAAGTCCCACACTGATCACAGGTAATGGATGTGTATGGAAAAATCCTCTGCTAACCTAAAACAAAGGGACACCCAAGATTGACAGTCTTCCAAGACCACTTATCATTTTGCCTTGTCTTGTCTTGCCACGTGGAAATTGTCAGACATGTGCCAATCTAAAAGTCCCTCGGGGATTTTAAATCTTTGACCTATATCTTGTGCTTATCCATTTTTCAAGACCAAAAATAGCTTTTCTAAGACATAATGCTGAAACGACTTGAGACCTGGATGGATGTGTCCTCTTTAATCTCCCAAATAGCTCTGCAATGTCTGTAGTGGTCCTTTGCCAGGACACGCTTGCAGGTTTGAGGACGAACACAGGCAAGTGGACTTCAGGTCCTTGTTGCAGGCTACCCACCCACTTCACTTGTCCATGTCCACAGCACCAACGCTATGCTTCTTTTGGTCATCATGACACTCTGGTCAAATTCCTCTTCTCTCATGAAATCTAAGACTTTTGTAGCTTTCAATGCAGCACCAATCTAGTACTGAATGAAAGTGTTTCTGTTAACTCTCAGAGTCTAGATTTTAAGTTTCTCCCGTAGATTGTGACTCTCTCAAGGGCGCAGCCAGCCATTGTTCTGCTGTTCCCCTATAGCTCTGTGTGTAGTCAGAGCTCAGAAATGAATGCTGATTGTTTTTCTCCATACTGCTTAGAGAACTGAGAACAGAGTCAGAGCTTATTTTTTTTAATTCTCTCATAGTATGTCAGGCAGGATATTGAGATCTACTTGATTTGCATATTCCCGAGTTAATGTACCTTATAGAATGTGTGTAACAGAATCTTCATTCTCTACTCACTGGAAGCCAGTAGTATTTCTACATATCCTCATACCCCAAACCAAAAATGTTTCCAGGTATTGCTAAAAGTCCCCTTGGGCATGGGAGTGGGGTAGAAATCATTGCTGATTAAGAACCACTGAATATGTTACATTTATAGTCATGATATGCTGTGACCTTCATGGACCCTGTGATTCAGAGAGAAAAGTTATCAAAATGAGAGAAGTACAAACAGGGCTCAAGATCACTTGTAGTCCTGTGTCCTTCAGAGCCACCTTTTTAATAAACTGCTCTAGAGAACATATCTCTTGAGAAGGATGGGATAAAGACTGGGTCACAGTGTATGTCAATATTTGTTGTGTAGTCTTATTTGTAAAGATGTGCATGAGAATAGCACTTGAACACAACTCTTGAATAAGCTCTTGAATTTCAGTGCTTATTCTTACTTACCTGATACTAGGAGATCTAGTTTGGAATAAAATTTCACAAAAATTTGAAAGCAGAGCCAAAGAAAAGAGAAATGTGCTAGTCTGTGAAAGGCAACTAGGAGGGCATGGCCAGGGGCAGCTCTGAGCTTATGGGCTGGACACCAACACAAGAGCACCTCTGTTGGTCCCAGATGCTTCATTCACTGACAAGCTCACCTTCTAGCAAGCGCCTGAGAAGGGAAAGGAAAGTTTGTTTTCTGTCCCAGAGGCTCATTGGCGAGCCAGTAAAGAGACAAAAATTAGTAAACACTTTTTGAAAAGATAACAATTAATTTTAAGCATCACAATTTATCACATGGCTACAAAGGGACACAGAAGACCCCAAGGTGTGCTTTTAGGTGACTCTTCAATGCAGCTGAGATTTCATTTTTCTTCTTTGTAAACACCTACACAAAAGAGTAAGAGTGGGGATTTGGCAAAGGAGAAAACAAAGGAGAAGGAGGAATGAGAAACCTTCTCAGATTATTAATAAGTGGGCTCTAATTTCATCAATCTTAACATTCTGTTCTGGGCATAAGCCAAGATACTACAGTGCAATCAGATTAGGGCACACTCTAGACAAGGGGGGAGGGGGTTGGTCCTGTGTCTTAAGATTAGGCAGCTGGGTTATGTGCAAAACTGGAGAGGAGGTGCAATTTGTAAAAGGAAAAGTCTGTTTTTGTTTTTTTCCCAGCCTATTCCTACCTGTACTCCCATTTCAGTCTCCTTTGTCCTCATTTGTATTTCTCTTAAATCAGGCTCCCAAAATTCATCAAACGGCCAAATACAAAAAAACAAACAAACAAACAAAAACCCCAAACAGAATTTATCTATACAAGCAGGGTATTTTCAAGAATTACCTCAAGATTATTACTGACATAATTCTCTCTGATATGTACCTACATATATCCCATGTCTCCTGTACTCCTGCTATTTCTCCTAGCTTGCAGTATATTACTAATGTGGTGGACAAAACAGACATAAATATACTACAAGTAATTCTAAATAGCACTCACTCAAGACCATGGTTATTAAAGACTACCAATTTCAACACTTTGGGGGAAGATAACTGACATTTATGATCATTTACATCCCATCGACTCTATTATACTCCACCCATCCTTCCATCTATCTAACTATCCATCTACACATTCACCATTTTTTACAGAAAAAATATTCTGAATGCCTGTAAGTAGCAAACACTAATTTAATGTCTGCCCAAATGAAGCTAAAAATCTACTGAGAGCAGCATATATGAAAAAGACAATTACATTATAGTAGAATTAAAAATTAGGTTAATGACAAGCTCCATTACACTGAGAGAAGTATTTGGAGCCCAGATAGACTCCCAGAGTGATAGAACATCAGGTGGGATTTTTTGGAAAGAAGGCAAGCTAGCCAGAAGGGAAAGAGAGGCAGATTCAAGTGGAGAACAGAGAGGGGTGGGCATGTTTCTGGCATGAAAAAGGAAAGCTCAGGTGAGAATTCATGCTGAAAGTAAGTCACATGACTAGGGTATTACATGGAAGAGGTAGTGTGATATGAGTTAGAATTAGAAACAAGGCAGAGGCTAGCATGAAATATGTCACTCTGAGGACATCAGACTTTATGAAGACAATGGGTTTCTTTGGAGGCTTTACATTGAGAGATGGCTTAATCAGATGTGCACTGCAAAGGTTAACCAGATATAATCATGGAAACAATTAAAAATGGGCAAGATTATGGTCCAGGAAACCATTTATAACCTATCAAAATAAAAAGTAAGACAGTGGAGGTGATGATGGAGAGGAGAACAGATTTAGTAGATATCAAGTAGGTAAAAAAATATCAAAATACAAGTCAAGATGTCTCATGCAGACCTCATATTAATCCTATAGCATCAATATTAATACCCATTTTAGGATGTGTCTTGGCAAGATTAAATAACTTGTTCAAGGTCATACAATAATAAATCAGCAGAGATGTCATAAAATCTTTGATATTTGACTCCATAGGCCATTTTCATCCCCTGGAATAAGTGTGATTTATCTCTCTATGGAGTTCTTAGAATGTGTTAAGTTCTAGGGGTAAAATATGAGTAATATTTGCTTCCTGGCAACAAGTTGCTCAGAACTAGGCAAACTGTAGAGACTTCATGCTACTTTAGCCTGTCTCTTGCTTTAATGCAAGAAGTAGATTCTAGAATAGATCTTTTATGATCTACTAAGTCTCATAGTCAAGAAAATAATCCAGATATTGATAAAAAAAATTCCCTTCCTTGATTTCATCCCAGTTCCTAAACATCCCTTTGCTCTGCTTGTAGCTGGTCACTTTCAAATATCTTTATCCATAATGCATTTTGTTCTGTCACTTAGTCAAACCATACACATATAGCTCCTTTAATCTTTCTTTATAAGTCATCCCTTCAATTCCCCTAATCAATCCTGCTGCTTCTGTCTGGATTCTTTCCAATTTGTCTACATCTTGAAACATCCTATGAAAGTAAAAGATGCTGTGCCCTTATTAATAATTCCGCTTATACATCATGTATTTTTACCATTTTCAAGATCCTCTTTTTATTACTTGGGAATTTTTGCATGAAAATAACACTATATCTCTTGAGAAGCCTCTCTACTTGAACTGTTCATTTCTCCAAGGAGACTCACACGCCACCCACCTTTTCTATCCCAAAGCATACTGATGTCGAAGGAGAAGGAATGGTAAGCTTGATTAACATACTACTAGGCAGTAATGATCTGTTCTGGAATTAGTTGTATAGTAAGATTTTGTTGTTGTTGTTCTTTTAAGACTGCAGGAGGATGTAACAAGAATAAAAATAAAACTTATCTGCAAGATGTCGCTAAATGGAATGCATTTATGACATTCTTATAGAGCTTATTTGCAGCTCTTTAAAAATAATTGACTATCTAATTAGGGAGATAGATCACATCAGTATAGAATACACATACAGATAAATACTGCTTTTTATAGCCTTACTATCATAGATATGGAAACACACAGTGAAACTCACTCAGTATTTTAACTCTTAGGTTATTTTTAAATCTGCATATATTTTCTAAAAAGGTCCCTCAAATATTCTTGAAAAGCTCCCTACTTTTACCATTTATTTATTTTAACATAGTCTATGATCCTCCAAAGACAGAAATCTTCTATGGCATACACACGCATACACACACACACACAAACACGACTCACAAAAAAAGTGACACTATTCTGAAGAATTTCTATTTGGTCAAAATATTCTGATAACACTGAAAAGAGCATAATGACTTTATTTACAGACCATGCATATCTTCCTGAGTTTCTTAATTGGAAGGCAGACATGTATGGACTAGGTACCTAACTGAGAAGTTCCTGCAATCTCATGTAGTGGCACAGATGGGTTCCTCAGAGGCTCTGCTGTTACACAGTAAATCCAGCCCCTGTTGGACTTGTAACAACTCTGTTGTTACAAACCAGTCCAGCTGGCTTTGAACTGTGACTGTAATCCTTGAGTTCCTTCTCTTAGTCTACTGACAGACAGGAAGAGACACCACTATACAGTAAGCGAGACATTCATCAACGCTAATCACCTGTGGAGGCATTGATAAAAGGGCATAGACCTGTATCTGGCAGAGTGAGACAGGGTGGCAGAGATAATGGGTATCTCACCAAGGAGCAGTATTTAAAGTTGAGGTTTTTGTTTTTTTTTGTTTTTTTTTTGCATAGTAGAACTGGGTTTAGGCCAGAGGTAGTGGGGGGTGAGAGGATTCACCAGAGACAGAGTGGGAAGCAGAACAGGTAGATTCACTGAAATACACTGCTAATAGAGCACAGTGAGTGAGACAGACAAGGTCTGCTGCACCATATGTGGGTTAACTCTCTGGCTGGGGATAAAACTTAGGCCATATGGGTGATAGTGTTGAGATTAGCCTGTAGGCCACCAGGAAGGAAAATACTCTTGAGTTTTGAGGGAATATTACTTTGCCAGGCAATGGATTAAAAACAAGAGCACAATAATAGTTAACATCTATTGAATACTTACTATGTATTAGGTACTAGTGTAAGCATTTGAAGTCTGTGTACTCCTTTTTTCCTCAATAACTCTATGGAAAAGGAGATTTTTTAAATTATTTTCATTTTATAGATAAGGAGGCATGTGGTAATAATGCATGTATGTGTTCCCAGGTAAAAAAAAAACAATGAGTCTTTAGTAAAAGGAGTGACTAATCAAAATGTTGGCTACATGAGGAAAATTAGGAGATGAAGGGAAGGAAGGCAGGGGTAGAAAACTGTCAAGTCTTATAAATTCTATGCTACCCGGAAGGTGGGACAATGGCTATAATTTATTTAACTCTGAGTTTTTTTCTCTGCAATATGTATGTACTGTTTATTTTAAAAAGAAAAATCAGTAAGAGTATATAAAGCCCAGAAATAATTTGTGCATAAAGGAAAGAAAGGGAATGTCCTCATCTGAGGATAGCAGGTAGCTAATCGAAAGGAATGAAGCAAGTTCACAGAAAGTTACTTATCTTCATGTTTTTTGTTTTGTTTTTAATATGGGAACATTCTGAATATGGTTATGGACTATAGGGATGATATTAATGTTAGCAGTGGAAAATGAAGACTTTGACTGATGTCTTAAACCTTAGGAAGAAACCAGAGTGGACAGATGATGAGTTCAAAATTTTGAACAAAAAAATTAAGAGATTCTCTGAAGGTGAGAACTATATTGGATAAACACAAGAGTTTGAGGAATTCTTGAAAACTCATGACTGATGAGTATTTTCTTCTGAAAGAAAGCAGTATTTGAAACTCAGAAGTACAAATATAGAGAAGGGAAGTAAGTTGGGAGTTTGAAAGGGTACAGATCAAAAGTTAGAGGTAAGGGGAGTACAGATCAAGAAAAAGAAAGTTTTCAAAATAAGGTTGAAGGCACTATCACAGTTAGGCTGGGAGCAGAACTCATTTAGAATGATCTAGAATGAATACATAGAATGAGAAGGGAGTTGAGAGCAATGATGATAGGCAATCTATAGATAATGGAAAACTTGCTGAAGCAGGAAAGCAACTAGGTTTAGTATGAGAATTTAGATTCTAGGGTTTAAGGTATCAGAAATATAACACTTACACACCAATGCAAAGACATGGGGTGAGGCTATTAAACCAGGCTGTTGAGTAGAGGGGTTCATTTGCTCTCTTAGTTCAAGCCATTACTATGCCTTATCTGAATTGATGCAATCATCACACAGGTATCTATGCTTCAGTTTTTGCTTTTTTTCAATCTTTTCTAACTTGGCAGCCAGAATGAGCTTTGAAAAGCATAAATCATAGCATACCACTCCTCTAGTTAGGGTGTTCTAATGGCTTTCCACTACACTTCAGTAAAATCCAAACTCCTTTCCACTGTGTGATCCAGCCCCTGTCAGTCTCTCGGATCTCTCTGCACATCAGATATCTTGTTCCAGCTATATTCATCTTTCAAACTCCCCCAACATGCTTCAATATAAGCCTTCCCACTAAGCATTCCTTCTGTTCTCCCTCTCAGACTTTACATGCCTGTCATTCACTTCATGATTGGTTGAAGTATGTCCTCCTTGCAGAGATTATCTTTAAAGTAGCTAATCATCCACCACTTTTCCTGTGTAACATCCCCCGCTTTGTTTTCTTGATAGCATTTGTCAGTGGATACCTTAATCACTTGCTGATTTATTTATTGGCAGCTTCCCACCCCCAGGATGTATGTTCCATAAAAACAAGAACCACCATTACAATGGTCTGTCTTGTTTTGTTGCAGCTTCACAGTTCAGAAGAGAGCTCAGTCTCTGTCAGGAATTACTTTTTCCTTCCCACCTGTAAATGAGCTGAGAGGCTAGGTTTTTGTGGGTTGATCCATTCTTTGAGCTTCTGAGCAGAAACATTCATTTTGCAGGCAAAGGTTTAATGATTTAAGAGACAATGTTTCAAGATAACGAGTACTAGAACTTGTATCAAGGAGCCACAATGAGAAAACAAAAACAAGATAAGAAGGGAACTACAGTGCCTTGGGCATCTGAGAGCTGGTAATAAACCATCACATTCTCCCAGAAAGTCTATGAAGCATTATTTGTAGAAGTTGTTATCATTGAGAGGCATTTGTAGTTTAAACTGAAAACATTTTACACACAGAATTAAATTGTATTGCCTTCTTCAGTTTGCTAAAAATATAAAGTGCCAGGTAATGAAATAAAAGCCTTGACTTTCTAGTAGGTTCTGATTTCTTTTTATGAAATTCTCTGGGTGATCTTACTAAAAATATAGTTTCGAGCACAGAAGACATAACTGAGATTTGAGCAACAGAAAGAAGGATAAAGAAGTAGCATGTTGCTGGAGGACAGTTCCACTTTTCAGTTAGAAGGACCGTGTTGTTGCTGTCTTAGCAATGATGGTGGGATACTGTCATCGAATGGACAGAGAAGTAAGTGCTTCTTTTCGAGTCAGCCTGGGAGAATGCAGACCCTGGGCCTTTCCAAGAAAGAGACTGTCTAGCTAACAGATGTCCTCTGCCAATTCAAGGACTTTTTCAGAACTGCAGTACTTTTACCAAAAGATCACTCCACAGATAACCACTCATTGGTAAATCCTACCCAAAGGAAATAAGCTATCTCCCACACCAAGAAGAATCTCCCAAGAGGGCTTGTATTGTTGATAATACACATATATGTAGCACAGGAAGTAGAATGCCCCATGCACAAGAATTATCTGGGGAAAAATATAAAGCAAGCGAAGTTTGAAGGCAAGTGCTATGAAAACTACTATTCATCCAGGTTTGGGTGGAAAGATCCATATACACTACTAATAATCAGGACAATGATAAGAAATGAATTTAATCCTAAAGCAGGAAGCATAATTGACAGCGTAGGCATGCAATTCTTGTAATCACCCTAGTTTCAGCTGTTCCTGGGCAGTGAGAGTGGGAAGAACTAGAAAAAAGAATTACATTTAAAAAGAAATTGACATATATGAATTAAATCGGGCACATTATCTCCAGCTTCTGGCGCAGAGTTTTTATTACAAAATTAAATAGAGAAGCTAATTAGACTGTAGGAAAACTTCCATGGAGCTCCATAGTTCCCAGTAGGCAAGAAGAAAGACCAAGGCAAAGTATGAGAAAACAGGAAGAAGAATCAGAAGTTTTCAAATTCTGGATTTCTACTGCTTACTGTTCTAGTGGAGAAATAAATGACTGAAATAGAGATGGCTGTGAAATCTGCAAGTTGAGCTACCTATTCATACTAAATAGGCCATAATATGACAGTACCGGTGGGTCCTGGGTTCCATGTCATGAGTGACATGGTATCCATGACAACTGTCTGTTGCATGTATGGTCGCTCACTGGCAAACATTAGTTAATGTGCTATGCAGAATTGTGATCAAAAGTTTATTTTATTTTTTTTTAAAGATTTATTTTTATTTATGCATACAAGCACTGGGGTACAGGCCAGAGATTTGGGGGGGTGAGAGGATTCACCACAGAGAACGGAGAGCAGAACAGGCAGATCAACAGAAGCACACTGCTGAGGGGAGCAGCGGGCACAACAGGAGAGGACTGCTGTGCCATGTGGGTCCCCTCCCTGGCTGGCAGCAGGGATCGAACTCGTGTTGCAAGTGGCTGCGGTTTGCTTCATAGTGCGCTGCTCAACCCACTGCGCCACCAGGGGAGGCCCCAAAAGATTATTTTTAAATTTTTTTTAAGATTTATTTATTTATGTACACAATAACTGGGGTACAGGCCAGAGTATGTGGAGTGAGAGGGGGACAGAGACAGAGTAGAGAACAGAACAGGCAGACTGACTGAAGTACACTGCTGAAGGGAGCAGCGGGCAAGGCAGAAGAGGTCTGCTGTGCCATGTGGGTCCCCTCCCTGGCCAGGAATCAAACTCGTGCTGCAGGCTGTGGATGCTTCATAGTGCGATGCTTAACCCCTTGAGCCACCAGGGAGGCCCCTAAACAGTTTGGTTTTTAATGAAGTGCCATGTTTTACATCTGGTAATTATTTTAGCAGTATAGCATTTCTCTCCTCAGATGTGGTCACTCACATTGTTCTCCCACAGTCCTCCACCACAGTCCATTGTACACTTCCACACCCTTCTTCCTCATCCCTTTCCCCTCCCCAGATGCCTTAGGTCTACAGTCAGCCTTCAAGGGGCACCTTTAATGTTTGTCCCTGTCTGGCCCTTTGTTTGGATCTACCATATGATCCAGCAAATCAACTTCTAGATAGCTACTCAAAGAACACAAAAACAGTATATTATTTTGTCCTTTCAATCTTTACACATGTGTCTATGAAGATTTACCCGAAATTATTTGGGTTGATTTCACTGCAGAAACCTGTGTCTCTGGCATATTACAAAGCAATAAAGTCAAAAGTTCTAATGAGAAAAAGTATGAAGCCCACTTGATATAGCTACATTAAGCTTTGTAAATTCTTATTTAAGCAGTCCCGCACTGCTCTGCCATTGTAATGAGATGGTGAAGCACCATCTCATTACAATAGAATCCTTTTGAGTGGCTTTCTATTAGGTGTTCAAACGTTGGCATTAATGGGTCACTTAATATGATCAAATCTGCTAATTTCCATCCTATAGAGCCAGACCCTAGACCAACAAATGAAAAACATGCTGCAACATGATGTCTATATCAGGGCCTTAGTGTAGGCTGCTCCCTTTGCTTGTCTTCCCCTTTTGCCCACCTGACTTCTGAATATGAAGTTCCTATAGTGCGTCATAAAGAAAGTCTTCTCAAATCTGAACATTAGCTCAGGTCCATTTCCATTTTTTCTCCACCATAATTGTTATGATTCTGATTAAATAATTGCTTGTGAAATTGGAGTATTTTATGCCTTCTTCCCACGTGGTAAGCTCCACGGAGACAGGCAGGATGACCCTGTCTTAGTCACCTCTCCATCTCCATTTAGATCCTCCACCCAATAGGTAGTAACCATTAAATATTGATCAAATAATTCCTTAAATTCCCTACCATCCTCTTGAATTCAAATTAAATACTGGGAGTGGGGGAGGAGGAAGGGAAGTACTAGAAAGATCTGCATTATAAATGTTGCTTCTGCTTTGCAACCTTAGCCCAACCTCCCCGCCCCCTCCAATCTGCCTTCCCACCAAATATAGATTTGCCAGAGTCTCCATAGTCCTTTCAAGGAAAAATGCTTCCACCAATAACCTGGGTCTCTGTCTCTCTTGGGGGTTTAGGGGAAGGCTGGAAGATGTGGCTGAGGCCTTGTTTAATTGTCAGATACTTCTTTCATTCTCATTTACTGAGTTGGTTAGGACACAAGATGATTTAACAGCACCAGACATGAAAAAACCACCTCTGATATTTTCTAACATAATCACCTCTCATTTTACATTGCAAAAGAAAATGTCTCTTAAATTTAAAAAGAATGCTGTGATAGAGAAAATGTTTACAATGGAAGAAAGAGGAAACCTCTCTTATAAGAATATCTAATATAGTGAGGAGAAAAAGAATCTAACTGACTGGAAATAAGGTAGAAAGACATATACACAAAGCACTTCACTTCTTATCAATAACATAACTGGCATTGTCTATATGGATTTATATTTTCTTCTAGTTATTACTACTGCTGATGACAACATAATAAAATAAGCTGTCTAGCATTCACCCAAATCCACCAAATTAAAAAAAAATCATAAATTACTAAAGTCAAAAGAACATTTTATGCATGCTTTTTGTAAGAGTGTTTATGTTCCCATACAGTTTTGGAATTGAATTGTGCAATATATTCTTTCTTCTTCAAATATTTTGATGAAATTCACAGCCTCCAGAAATCTTTGTTTTTTGTTTAGAAAAACTGATAGAAACGATTCCTTATAGAAATAGCTATGGGGACATCCTTATCATCTGCACTCACGTTTTCCCTATAACCTTTTATCTGTGATTTGCTCACCCTGACCCCTAATCAGTTCTCTACCAGTAGCTGTAACCCTTGGCTCATGTTTCACTGTAATTACTTAATCAAATCCTATTTCCAGTATATATTACTTCACCAACATTAATTCCCTGATTTTTTTTTTTTGATGGAGCCACATCGGTATCATTGGAATGCATCAATCCTCTTGAGGGGCAGGAAAATATGTGGATAAGTTATTTTTCTATAGAACCTATCACCTATCAACTAGCACATGAAAAGCAAAATGAATACCTACATAACAGTGATAGAGCTGAATGAAGCTGAGAGCCAAGTGAACAGACTTTATCACCAAACACTGTATGATGCAACAGAATGACATGCAAACACATTGGCTGAGGTTTCATAGCATAAAAACCCCAAAGTGACAATCCTAATCCTTGTCCCTCTCAAAAATATAAGCATCTGGTATGAAACAGAAGACTGAGCTTGTGTTCATTTTAGGATACAAAATATTCAAAGCACTTATGAATATTATTTAATTTACAGTCTCTCTGATATGGCTAGGGGATGAGTAGTATGGTGAAAGAAAAAAGAACAGAGGATCCTAAAGAACACAAACAACGAGATTTGAAAATTTTGCGTTAGTATACAGAAATTCGTAGTATCAAACTTTGTAGAGGAGTTTTAGATTGACTATATATATGTAGAGTGAGAGAGGGAGAGATAGAGTACACATGTATATGAGAGCATGTATATCATACCATATGTATAGCACATATATGTATATATATTATGACTCACCATGTTTTAATCCTTGATGGTCTATGCTTTTCTGAAATTTCAGTTAATTACTGTGTGAGTGACTGTGTGTGAGACTATATTCATCTGAAATAACTTTATGTGAGAGAGATGGTGGATGTGCGTAAGATAGACTAAATGTGAGAGACTGTGTGTGTTTGACTGTGTGAGACTGTGTGTGTAAGGGAACGTGTGTGATTGTGAGAGATGGTATATGTAATATATGTGTGCTAGAGAGACTGTGTATGTGACAGACTGTGTGAGACTGTATGCATGTGAGAGACATTGCATGTTTGTGAGAGAGATTCTGTGTGCTGTGTGTGTGAGAAAGAAACTGTGAGAGAGATGTATGTATGTGAGAAAGACTGTATCCGTAAGAAAGACTGAATGAGAAAGACTATGTATATGAGAGACTGTGTGTGTGTGTGTTGTACAGCATATCCTTTAATAACGTCTCTTCATTTAGTGCTGTTTTTTTTATAATGTTGATGAGAAAAAAGTCATGACTATCCTTGAATGAAATAATGTTATTTGAAGACCTTCTGCCATTTTGCTTAAGAACTGCTCCATGATGCTAAGTGAAGACACACTGTATGTGCTTAATAACAGCTTAACTACAAAGGTTATACGAGAATCAGGATGCCTGCATAGAGCAGCTAATGGGCAAATAACAACGATACAAGAGCATGGGGCTTAGAGAGTATCAGCATGCAGTTCTGGAGACCTGAGTTGTATTAGTTTGAGGTCTCTTGATAAGTACTTGAGACTTCATAGAGAAAAAGCAGGTACATTCTAGGAATTGGATGTCAAAATGTTATCTCAACAATGGCAACAGAGAGTGCCTGAAGACAGTGGACAACCACTTTCAAATTATTAGTGAAGATGATTTCCAACCTACAAGTCCCTCATAGGCAGACAATTAATCAAGGATGAGAATGGGTAAGACACTCTTCAGGCACACTTTGTCTCCATGATTTATTTTTCACGTGACCTTTCTCAAGAGGCTAGGGGAAGATGCATGCCTTAAGGGGAAAAAAAAAGAGTAAACTAAAAAAGATACAAGTGAGGATTTAACACAAAAGTGAAGCCCAAGGATTTCCAAGGATGAGGCTCAAGGACAGTCCAGGCTGACGACTGCAAGGTAGGCCCAGACAGTTCTCCACTCACACTGGAGCAGGAAGATAGAAGACTGTGTGTTTATGTAGAGAGGACTTTTATAGCTCTGTTAGCTGTAACATTGATGGGTGGCTAGAAAAACAATCAAATGAGATGATGAGGGTATTTATCAACCAAATTACAGGAGAAGGGAAGTAGAATCATAACAGAACGCTATGTCGGGGATAGAAGACATTTTGTCTATCTTTTTCCCTATTGTACCCTCAATCCCTGGCACTTAGTGCCATGTACATTCCAAGCACTAAGTGAATATTTGTGGAATAAATACGAGCATGTCCTCAATAAATAAAAGTCATAATAATATGAACTCTAAACCTGGATTCAACTAAAATATGAGATTTTAACTGGGAAATCAGTGAGGAAGTATATATCAGGGGTGAGAAAATTCAATCTTTTTTCTCCAGAAAAAAAAGTCATTAGTTAATATTTAAAATTAAAAATAAATCAACAAACAGAAATACAAGCATGTTGTTAGAAATCTACATGGAAATGTCTGGAAAAGCATCAAAAAGGATTGCAAATGAACAGGAACACAGGGTGTGTGAAGCGGGGACAGACTTATGATCTAAGTGTCTGTGGTTGCTTGTTTTCTTTCAGGTCTGCAGATACTGTCTTAAATTAGGTTACTCAGTAAATAGCTTGATATGTGGGAAGTTTCTGGGAGAATGTCATCAGAGTCTGGGAAGAGAGGAGGTGACTTCAATGCTTTCAATATTGTTGGAACCCCAATACTCCCCAGGAGCTGTTAGCTTAGAGGCCTTCCCAGTTGGCTGGGTTTGGGACAAAGGGCTGGAACTCCAACCTTATCCATCATTCACTTGATATGAGCTCCCACTCCTCCCTAGGAAGGGACTTCCCCTTGGGTAATGTGGATTCTTTGATCAAGGTCAGTTCCTAATGAAGGACTTAGCCCATCACCAAACACTCCTAGCAGCTGAAGTAATGGTGTCTGCCTGAAAGGAGGACTAACTACCATATAAGGCTTTAATCCATAGACATGTACGACTTAGAAAAAAATAAATAAATAAATGAGGACATGAAATTTACCCCTGCTTAACTGTTTAATTTTTTTATGTGTCAATTTTATACTTAGAGTCCTGGAATATACAGATTTGCCCTGGCATTTTCCATTTGAATGATGAAACCAGTTAGGTTCTTCTCAAACTGTCTGTGTGGCTCAGTAACTGACAACCTCAGAGATTCTTCTAATTTAAACACTCTAGGAGACTATCATCTCAAACCAAATACATAAAATTATTTGTAATAAGTATTTCATACTTAGTTTTCAAGATCAAAATATGCTGCATATGTAATCACTTGATTGTAATGTGTTTTACTGTTGGTGTCTATTTACATTTAAAAGTTTTCTTTTTGGGAGAAAATTAATGACCTTATTCTTAGAGCGAACCTGGATAAATATAGCCAACTGCTGCCTCTGTGACTATAATAGCAGATCATTGTGCTAAAGTTTCTTTAGAAAACTGACCTAAAAATGAGTATTCTCAGACTTACAAAATATTTTAGAACCCTACCATACTGGATGTTCCTTTAAGAAAGAAATATGTTTTATTCATTGCCCTAAAGCTTGGCAGTCATAAAGCAATGACTGCTTGTGGAATAGAATATATGCCCCAAGAGTAAAAAGGTTTTTCTCTCTGTTTTCTACACTTCTATAGCTAAAGAGCCTCAAACATTACCAACTACCACATACTCAATTTATTCAAATATTTGTTAATTGAATACAAAATCCAAATAAAGCTGAAGTTACATGTGGGCATCGAGCTTATAAATCTCTTGTCCTCATAAACTCAATTCTGAGAGTCCAGCATTTTATAAATCAGATTATAGTCCTCTCTGTCCAGGTTAATGAATCTGCCATTTTATCATTACACATACGTTTTGTGATGAAGTTGTCATTATGGCCCCATCTTTCCAACAAGAAAAAGACAGAGTCAAACATTACTTAGCAATCACCCTTTCATTGAATGAGAAATAGGAGAGAATCAGACAGGGTAGTTGATACCACACATACATAGAATTATTTTTGTTAAATTAGTTCTTTCAAAAACTTGAAATCAACCAGGATATGGAGGCAATTATATTGTGGGATATACAAAGCAATGAAATTATTCTGTCCAGTTTTTTGCATAAGTGGTCAGGAATACCATTTGCATAAGTTATATCATATTGATTTTTACAGACAGAGATTCAATAAAGACAAAAAGAACACATGCAAAATAAATGCCTGAGCAGGGAAAAAAAAAGACACAGATGGAGGCTTCTCTTATATTTGACTTTAAAATGAAAACAACAAAAATAATAAAACAAACAAAACCAAAAATAAACTAATAACACCAAAACTCCACTAAGGTTGATTCTCTTTACTAAAACGTGTCTGTTTTGCATTTGTCCTTGCTCATTTCTCCCTCTTGAAATCCACTTTCAAATGTCATCCCCTCCCCCTTGCCAATAGATCAAGTGTTCCCTAACAGGATAGATAGGGCAGTGAGGAACTAATAATGATAATAATAATAATGAGCAATGGCCTTAGAGATATATTTCATGTGTCTTCCTCTCTCCTTGTCTTTCTGAAATGGAATAGCTTCCCAGCCAGTGGGGCATTAATCATCAGAACAGCAGCTCTGAGATAAAGGCTGGGTGAAATTTCATTGTGCATTATAGTGTGAATTGTGGTTGCATGAATATGTGTCTCTCTCAGTATCTGGGAGGAGGGAGTGAACAGACAGAGGAGAAAAATCTGTCATTCTATATATTTATACTGCTCAAAATGGTCAGGACCATTTCTCCATTGTTACTGTGGATTAAAATCATTCACATCCTTCTGTTTTCACTGGAGGTCACCTCTCAGTAAGGGGGATAAATATTATGACAATTTAAATTCTATCTACCATGTTTTTTATTTCTTTTCCATCTGCCTCAGGGGTATGCAGCAAAGTTAAGGGACAGAAGGATAGGAAAAGTAGAAGCAGAAGCAACACTGTCTAATGGCGTACATATTTCTTTCCTATTCCTTAATTATTACACATAATTATTACACATCAAATCTTCTACTTACTGCATTGGGTTAACAAAATTTACTATTTTGACAGCTTCTGAACTATGTTTGGTGAGACCATTTGGAAGAAATTAGTAAATAGGTGCTATAACTATTCAGCAAGGAAATATAAATACCTGCTAGATCCTTATTCCATAAGGGGAGATGCCCTCAGTGCAGCACACTGTTCCCTGGGAAGTCACTAGAAATGCACAATCTCAGGCCCCACCCTGGAATGTTATGTATCAGAATCTGTGCCTTAGTAATATCACCAAGTTTAAGATACACTATTCTAGCCATATATACACACATGTGTGAGCATCCTTTCTCTCTCTCTCTCTCTCTCTCTCTCTCTCTCTCTCATGCACGTGCACACACACACATAATCAGATGGAATGGAAGACAGAAGAGGCTGCATTATGTACACAAGTCAATCAAATTTCCATTAAATAACTGTCTCCATGACAGCTAGCCACCACAGATATGGTATGTATTTATTTCCCTAATCATCTCATCCTTGGATGATGAGAAAACCAAGAAGAACCTTACATTCTCCATTTAGCTAACAGAACTAGCTCTCTAGACAACCCAAACCATTAATTAGATGGTTTCAAAAGTCAGGGCTGTCATAATAGCCTCATCATGTTTCTAATTTTTACAATCATTCAACATGCACCAAGAAGGTATGAAAGCATAGCCCACCCCTCCTACCACCTTGTCAAGTACAGAATGGAAATACCCGTTTCGAGTCCTGGCTAGCAATGATTGCTTCTTTAAGTCATTGCCCTGTCATATATAAATAGAAAGAAAAGGATGTATTTCCTGGGGGGAAAAAATAGAATTAATTCTTGAACTTCAGTTTAAGCTGGTATCATTGATTATTTCTGATGATTCAAGAGACTGTACTTCATTTTCTACATAGAGGTAGTCTTTGTGGCACTTCTTTGGAAAAATATCAGAAGAAGGATGATATGGTAAGAAATCATTATTTATATTATTGCTTTAATTAGAACAAAGATAATCTATTCTTTTCTTGCAACCTTAGCTATCCAGTCCCAGAAATGGGCAGAGAGTCCTTATAAAAACAAAAATAAGAGTATTTCTACTTGCTCTCTCTTCCTTTCTCCTCAATTTTCCTTCCCCTTCCTTCTTTTAATTAATTCAATTGTTACTGCGTGTGTTAGCCTCCATGTTAGGTACTGTTAATAAAATGAAAATATTGGAGACACTGAGAAGATTGGAGACTTAAGGAAGTTAATTGCCATGTCAGAGACAAATGGCTTAGCAGTAACAATAAAAAAGAAAGAAATCATATATGGAATCTCATTTAAACGAAAACAATAATTAATGACCATTTACTGAGTCACATGCAATAAAAGAACTTGGCCTTTTATTATCTTAACTTATCCATGATGCTGATATTATAATCTCTATATTTCAGGTGATGAAAGTAAGTTCTGAAAGCAATATAGTCCAATCAATCAAAGTTTGCTGTAAGTTATGGTTTTAAACATTTCTTATCCATGAAGATTCCCAAAGCCACTTAAATATGTTCTTCCTTCATACAACTTTGTGTCTTCAAAGTCAACTTAGTCTAGCTACCTTGAACATGAATAATATTGCTGCTGTCCTCTGCTTTTCCCATTGCCAATACATATCCATTCCTTTAGACAATTTTCCTCTCTTCGGCAAGCATTTATGGAGCTCCACTTTGTGGCAGGTCCTGTCTCACCAGATGCATGTCTACTGATGAACTACATAGAGACTGCTCTCATGTTTCTTCACAGTACCCTCTCTCAGTGTTCTTTTAAAAGACTATGAAATAAACAGGTAACCATGGAGTCAGCGGCTCATAGAGACATGACCAGGAATAAATGGGCTTATATAACATAGCCAGCCACTGGCTTAAAACTAAGGAAGTAACTGAAAGTAGATGATTCCCACCCACCAACTCACACATATAAAACCAGGGAAATGAGTCTTCATTTAATTTTCTATACAATCAATGAATATAAGCAGTGGGCCATTAAAAAGAAATTTTATTTCCCAATACTTAAAGATAGACTTTTTAAAAAGAGATTAAGAGTTAATTAATTTTGAAAAGGAATAAGAAGAAAATAGAGAAGGAAAATGAATGACACTGTATTTCCAAAGCATTTTGAATTCTAAATGCTAGAAGCAGCCCTTGCTAGATGGCAAATAAAACCCAAGGAAAGAGCATTTAAGAATGAAAGCTCTCTTGTGTCTTTCCCAACAGACACAAGATGATTCGTCGCTGGTACTCATTCTTAAGGCAAGGATTCCAGAGAAGTAAAACCATTGCTGATAATAGTCCCCACTGGTGAATCTCACAGAGAGAGGCTTCTGGGAGGCAAAGTGCTTGGAAATGAGATCCAGTCTGTAAGTATCATGCAATGTATGTGCTCCCTGAGGAAGAGCTGGTGGATTGTTCCTGATTCATATGCTTTAGTCAACATATTTTTTAAAAGATTTATTTATTTATGCATACAAGAGCTGGGGTACAGGTCAGAGGTGAGGGGTGGGGGGTGAGAGGATTCACCAGAGACAGAGCAGGGAGCAGAACAGGCAGATGAACTGAAATACACTGCTGAGGGGAGTAGCAGGTGAGACTGGGCGGGTGCTGCACCATGTGAGTGAGCTCTCTGGCCAGGAATCAAACTCACACCAAAGTGATTATGGATAGCTTCATAGTGCTGAAACTTAACCCTCTGCGCTACCAGGAAGACCCTGATTCAACCAATACTGGCTGAGGGGTCACTCTGTGCTGTGTTCTTACAGTGTGTGAAACAAAGTCTTCCTGTCCTAGAATTCACATTCTAGTAAATAGAAATAATAAAACCAATACACAAGATTCACTGTCAAGACGAGATAACGGCTATGAGACACAATGAAGCAAAAAAAGGTGAGAGGGAGTTACTACATAGGGGATCATCAACAGGGCCTCTCCGCAAGGTGTCTATGAGCAGAAATCCGGAAGATATGAGCCGTGCAGATAACATTTGCTCTAAGTGCAAAGACACAGACATACATTGTATATTTGGGCAGGGTATTCCTCTAAAGGTGAAACATTTAAGCAAAACCCAGTCACCAAGATAAATAAAAAAGCAATATAATATTTGAAAATCAACATGCATTCAAAAAAAAAAAGATAAAGACAATAACAACATTTGCAGAGGTCCTGCTCTGCAACTGAACAACTCTGCTTCGCTCATGTCTCTCTTTTCTTGGTCATCCGTTCAGGTAAGAGCAGTGTAATAGACACTGATCATGTTTTCTATTACACTGCTCTTACCTGAACGGATGACCAAGAAAAGAGCACAGAAACCAAAAATGAGGAGACAAGGACAGACTGGGGACACCTGGTGGGGAGGGGAGGGGGAGGGTTGAGGGAAGATGGAAGCACGAGGGACTGAGGTGATGGTGCACTGGTGAGATGGTGATGGGGAATACATGGGGATTACAATTAATGGCAAGTATATGTAAATTTTAAAATATTTTAATAAAAAAAGTAAAAAAAATAAAAAAAAATTTAAAAAGAAAACATGATCAGTGAGAAAGAAGGATATGTATCTACCACACAGTGAGGATTTGGGCTGTAGATTTGGCCCAGCAATCTGTTAGGTGACCAGAAAAACCACCCAGAGCTTGAGAAATGTTTGGGGATATCCACAGTGAATAGACAAGGACTGATCTCATGTCCTTCCCAGCTGTTCAGATAGCTCATGCTCAGATCCAGCTCTTAATCAGCACTTCTGCTGGAAATCCCACCCTGTAATTACTAAAATCTAATTAGTCTTCTCCTAGTAACTCTCAGACTTCCAGCCTGTCTACAGAGGAACTACTCAGAGGGCCCTTTAAGGGGCTAAACACACATTTAGAGAGTGCTGATCCCATTCACTAAAATTAAAGTATTAAAAGTATTAAACTATTAAAAGGAACTACCCTGCATCCTCTCCCTGTTTGTATTGCCACCAGATAAGTCGTTAAGAGGTAGGCAAGTCCATCAAGCCCATCAAGCTCCCTTACAATTATGCAATTCCAGAGGGAAAATGTCACTGGAGAGTCCTACCAGGTAATCAGTAAATTAGAGCCCAATTTCCTTCCCCCCAAATTATTCCGTGAAAGGGGAAAAGAAAGTACCATTGTGAGGGCAAGGAGTAGACAGAAGATAATTCTTGGCTGGCAGTTAAAGTCTAATTAGACTGACAAATCTTCAGTGCTTTCCCCAGTTATGAGACTTGGCAGAAAAGGAACTGAGCCCTGGAGCCGCACATTATGTAAGGCTGTTAATCAATATTAGTTCAGCCCTGATCCTAAAAATAAACTTCCTCTGGAGGCTCTGTTATCTAGTGGTAAGTGAGGGATTGAACATGAAAGCTCCTCCTCTCCTTCTATCAAGATGGTGACAGCAGAGAAAAGGTAGAGGGGCCCAGAAAGGTAATTCCTTGGGTGATAATTCCGTGCTTGATACAACATGATCTATATTGTGTTAGAATATGACATCTGACAAGGTAGATTTCTCTCCTAAGCCCACCAAGGAAGTTTGATTATCCAAAGAATCTTCAGGAAATTTGTCATTCTACAAATCTCAAAATGCTAATGATAACATCCCCTAATCATATGTGGTCTGCATTTTTTTGTTGACTTATACAGAATTCTTGATATTTGACCATCTTAATAAATAAAAATGGCAATTTTATATGCTTTGCCCTAATAGGATGCCTTGTGTGTAATAACAGCTTAGCAAAGCCAATTTGTGCTAAGAGAGTCTTTCAAGGAAATCTCTTCTAAGTGATGACTTCAGGACTCTGGTTCAATCTGGGATCCTCTAAAGAAATCCTTGAGCATTGTAGGTTTGTGTGGCTATAGAAAAAACTTCTCTTCATGTAAGATACAACCATACAGGAAAGCTAAGTTCTACGAGGATCTGTGAGTTCTGAAGACACATATGGGTTGAAGAAGTTTCCTAATCTAGCGTTCAGTGAGAAGTTATGGGGCAGCTGTACCCTGAATTATTTTCAGCTGTGATCATATTTACTCCTCACAACTGGTCTATGGGAAAGGTACTAGTCTATGAGAAAGGCTTGGAGAGGATAATCAACTTGTCAAGATGGACAAAACTAAATAACTCAAGGAACTAGGAGTCCAAACCAGAAATTCTAATTTTAAATGCATACTCTTCTTTTCAATGTACTGGGGCTCGCTCTACCTGGACTATGTAGTGTGAAGGATCATATTTTCAATCACAAGTTTTTGCTTTGCAATAATCAATAATAAGGGTGGAGGTATGCCTCCTTCTGCCTCCACTCTAAAACTGAAAGCAAACCAGAAGGAAGATTCCCCGTACAGTTACTGCCATTGTGGCTTCTCTCTGGAACTTCTGAGAATAACACACATTTGATCATCATGGTTGTGAGTTTGAGGTAACAATGAAACTCCATTGAGCTCTCAAGTCATTTTTGTTTATTAGGATAGTTGTAATCCAGGCTGAGCACTGTGATTGGCCAGGTAGCATAGGTCAATGTCAAGGTAACTTCACTAATGCCCAGCACAGGAAAAGAAATGAGTCATGATTGGTATTCTTCTAATAGCTTATAGATGATTCCAAATGGTGATTTATACAGAACATCTTGAGCTCTTTTTTTACTGATAACTATCCAGAGACCTATAGTAAGATAATGCATGTTATTTTTGGGACTATTTTCCTCTCAATGCTTTTTTCTTTCATAGGAACATTTTGGTCATGCTAACTGAGGTTATCACTAAGACTTTTGCTCCTTATTTTTGCCTTCTATTCCTGAATGAAGACCAAGGAATTTGAAGCTAGGCTGAGTTGAAATTTTCCACTTTAGAAGCTGACCTGCTGATATTGGGGCCAGCCATAAATGCAAGTGTCTGTACAGTGGCTGGGCTATCCCTACTAGTGAGACCCACTCTTAAGGAAACCCAACCAATTTGACCCCATGATCATCTGTCATTTGGTGAAATCTGAGAATTCCCAGAATCCAGATCTATTGTCTCTCACAAATTCCCTCTATGCATGCTCTGCTTTAGTTGGATTAGCTGTCTGGCTTGGAAATTATATGACTTTCACAACTGAGCCTCTGTCACTTGACCAAGTTGGCATTTGTTCCTCCACTAGCTGTGCAACTATACTTATTCTACAAGGCCAGTTCCACCTGTCTCATTCACAAGATCCAGTCAAGTCATCCCATGCATGAGCCTTCTCCCCAACTCAACACCATTGTAACCCATTGCCTCACACTGACAGTTAATATCAAAGCCCAGTACTCTCTTTAGATTATAAACTATTTGATGGCAAAGACCCTGGATTCCTCTTAACTACTCAACATGGATAGACAGATTTTTGACAGAACTTGTTCTCTGAAGCACACAGAACTCCAGATTGATTTAAAAACAGAAGGAAAAGTTAAAGATGGATATAGTGAAGTGGTAGAAGTCCATTCTTGAGATTTCAGAGGCTTTTTTATTTTTCAAGACTAATTCCAGCTGGCTTCCCTGGTGGCCTAGGGGTTAAGTCTCAACACTATCACCTCTATAAGCCTGAGTTAAATCACTGGCCAGGGAGCTAACCCACATATAGCTCAGCAGACCTGTCCAGCAGATCTTGCCTGCTGTTCCCCTCAGCAGTGTATTTCAATCAATCTTCCTGTTCTGCTCTCCACTCTGTCTCTGGTGAATCCCCTCACCCTTTCTCTAAATTTTACCTTGACTGTCCTCCAGATTCCTACCCTCTCAAATCCCCTAGTCCCAACTCTGAACTCTAGACCCTATGATAAGTAGAAGTAGTCTCAGAGAAGGATCTGAGGTAGCTACTTACTTGAATATGTATTGACTTAATGTAACAAAAGTGGAGTTAGAATTTAATAATGAGGCTAAAATACATCCAGTCTTATCTTCATGCTATACTGCATTAAGCATTTTAGCTCAGTCAGTCATCCTCATAAAAATCTTATGATCGTGGGGCCTCCCTGGTGGGGCAAGGGGTTGAGCGCTGCACTGAGGCGCTTGTCCAGCCACTACAGCAGAGTTCCATCCCTGCTGCCGGCCAGGGAGGGGACCCACATGGTGCAACAGACCTCTTCTGCCTCGCCCGCTGCTCCCCTCAGCCAAGTACTTCAGTTGATCTGCCTGTTCTGCTCCCCACTCTGTCTCTGGTGAATCCGCTCACCCTTGCACCCTAACACCTCTGGTCTGTACCCCAGCTCTTTTATGCATAAAAAAAATCTTATGATCATTATACTCCCCCAACTCCCAATTTTACAATGTGGTAAAGTTAAGGAATTCCAAACTCTTTCTACTCTTCTTATTGAGAAGTAAACTTTATACCTTCTTTCTTGAAACTTACAAAGCTCTACTGTTTTAACCCCTAGAATCTAATGGAATTGACACTGTCAATTTCCAGGCTCAGGCTATTGAAAACTGGCATACTCTACCTCCTGTTTCTTGAAAAACTTTTAAGGAGTCCTGAGTCTCCAAGAAAGAACTCCAAACAGCTACACTGCTGGAAAAAAAAAAAAATAAAACATATAAGTAGTCCTGGAGATTAAGTGGAGTGGAAAATAGACTCAGTTGAATTCACTGTTTTCAGTTAATCTACTAAAGTACAAGGTATGAGAATGAAGTGGGACTCTCTAGACAAAACGTTGAGTGACCGTAATCAACTCTGTGTGGTGCAGAAGAATTGTCTTGCTGAGCCCTGTCCAAATTTCTGGCCTACTAAATTGTAGCAGAAAATGACATGACTGTTGTTTTAAGCCACTAAGTTTAGTGGGTAATCATTAACATAAGCAAGAACTAGAACTTAAAACCAGCCAGTTTAACTCTAAGTATGCTATTATCCTACCACTGAGAAAAAAATAAAATTGCCCCAGGCACACTGATCATTTTTAAGAGAAAACTTTCTGCAAGTTACACTAATGCTAGTTGTTAAAGGAATACAAGGCATGTAATAAAGTCTATCTTGTTTTTTTAATTATTCAATAAATATTTCCAAGTACCTACTAAATGCAGAAACTTTGAGAATCAACTCCCAACACCTACTTCACCTACTTTCTCAGTCTTAAATTGTTATAAATTAAGAGCACAGCACCTACAGCTATCCTTCTCATTTTAGGATAAAGATGATCAGTGCCACAGGTATGAATAAAATAGCATGGACTGATAGTTCTATAAAAAAGAAAGTACCAGGAAGATCAAAGTACCAATTATTCCAGGAGGATGGAGCATGGGAAACCATATCAAATCAAAAGCTGTGTTCATGGTCACACAGAGGTAAAAGCAGGACTGAAAAAACACGTGGCAGTGTTTTCTCTTGATCTGAAATTGGCAGTAACCAATGTCTGCCAGAAACAAGCTGTTCAAATCAGGTTTTCTTAGTTTGTGCTTCCAGAAGGAAACAGATTTTTAAACTGGGGGCAGATTTGTGTATACATGGATTTCTATGCTTCCTTGGTTTCACCTAGAAGAATCTATTTTTAGGACAATCTGTCTCACAATGTTACAAAACAAAGGAGGACAGAACAGAGTAATGTGGGAAGGACTGAAAGATTTTATGTATTGGTGAAAAAGTGAACAGTGGTGGTCCTGGTGAACATGAAGTCAAGTCTCTCCCACTTCTTTATTTTTTTCCTTTCTATACTATCTCCCAACATCCCAGAGATTAAACCTTCATGATATTTTTCAACCATGAAAGTTAGAAGGATCACATAATTTATATTAGAGCATCTGATTAATCTTCCCACACCTTCAAACTTTAGGAACTGTCCTAAACCTTGGATAGAATCTGAGAATTGGGCCTCCCTGGTGGCCCAATGGGTTGAACGCAGCACTGTGAAGCATCTGCGGCACGGTAACACAAGTTGGGTCCCCAGCCATGGAGGGGACCCATATGTATCAGCAGACTTCTGCCTTGCCCGCTGCTCCCCTCAGCAGTGTATTGCAGTCAGTCTGCCTGTTCAGCTCCCCACTGTCTTCGGTGAATCCTCTTACCTCTCTGGCTCTTGTATGCATAAATAAATAAATATTTTTTAAAAAGAAAGAATCTAAATTGTAGCATCCTCAGTTCCACCACAGACTCCACATGTTGAATACAATGTACTTCAAGACAAGGTAGGCTACTGAGTTTTATGACATTCAAGACAGAGTTCTATGGTGAGTTGGCTATCAACAAAAAACTCAAGACCCTTAGCATAAAGCTATTTTTGTTACTTAATTTTTACAAAGAACATAGTATTTTTTATACCTTATCTCAATATAACCCAATTTTTCTAGTAGGCTGGCTTTCCTCCAAGGCTATGTATTTATGCACCTTTATAAACAAAGAACACCGATAGATTTGTAACTCATTTTTATTGCCTTGGTAGAAACAAAAGGAAGAACATGTAGATATAATCCAGTTATTACTGGATTCGAAGGAAAAGAAACACACCAGACAGGAGGCTATTAGTGAGAGTACCCTCCAGCTGTCCACATCCTCTCAAAAGCCAAGAGCTTCTATGATGGTTATAGTGATAATCACTGCGAGATTTCTCTCTCTTGTGCCCTACTCTTCTCCAGAAACACTAGCTGGAAGAGTCATCCAATCTGCCCTCTCTTATGTATCTGCTACAGGAGGGAAAGCTAAAACCTGATGATTCACCATGCTTATTCCTTCACTTTCTAAGTTACACTAAGTCCTCCAGAGGTTCATGGAAATTTGGTCTTGAAAAAGAATACAGGACCAAACCTTCCTATGAAGAAAAAGCCATTTGCTCCTCTGCTTCCCACAGAATTAGAGGAATGTGTTTTGACAGAAACAGAACAACTCTGCCAAGACCATTGCAGGCAAAACTATCCTTTCACCAACAATAAACAGATCTGCTCTTGAGCTATGGAGAGTCATAATAGAAATATATATTGCCTTTTATCTTCTTTTCAGTGAGTAGAGAGAACTGTCAAGAGTTATTGCTTTAATATCAGCAGAGAAAAAGCTATTTTTTTGAGCATGTGTGTAGGTATGCATGTAATAGCATGTGGTGACTTTGAGATTGCTATACTAACCAGGTTCTTAGTAGTCTTTCTAAAACACATAAAATTGGTCTGATAACATTATCTGTGCACACAGTTTCAAACAGTTTCTGTGAGGTCATGGAAGGAACGGTGCTATTTCTGCTCAAAGGAAAGGAAAAAGAAAGGCGACATTTTTACCTCCATCTAATTTATATAAATTAATTCAGAAGAATGAGAACAGATAGGGTGTTTAATTGGTTATTGACCTAAGTTTATGATGCCTACTGAAATCAATGCCAGAATGATGTCAAAGACTCAGTTGAGCCCTGGATATGTATGAAAACTAAGAAACAAAAGGACCAAGTACAGATTGACTGAATCTTCTATAGATACTAACTAGGTTAGGGGTAATTTTCCCACAAGCAAATGGAATGTCTTATTTTATGCTAGAGAATTTAAGGCTAATAACTCTATTAACCTTCTACCCCCTACTAACTAGATTTATGAAGTGCCATGAGAGTTAGCAAAGTATGAAGCGTTAGATTGGGTATAATTACTTTTAAGTGAAAAAAATAAAAATATTACCACTAAACTAAGGACTTCCTGCATAGCTAAACTCAGACTTTCAAATTTTCTAATGCAATTAGGATCTTGTCAAATACAAAAGAAACAAACTTGACAAAAAAGTAACAAGTTATTAATCAAAACTTAATATTAAACACAAAGACTGCATTTTATAAGGATTAGCTGAACTTTTAGCTTCAATTGCCTTTGATTTAATAATGTTACCAATTGGCCTCAAAAAATGAACCATTCATGTTCCAGTAAAACCACTGGGAGAATTGGAATAGAAATGAACTAGAATAGTTTTTCCTATGATAACAATTTTCTTTTCCCACTTTCCCTTTTGGCTATTGAAAAAAAAAGATAATAAGATGAAAGTAGGGAGTATTTTATAATGAAAGTGTTGTTCATTGATCATTTTGAATAACTACCATTTCAGTGATAAATATGATAGGTCTAACTCATGATAAATAATCACTACTGCCACATGGTTTTTATAACTTCTTTAGCAACAGCTTTGTCTTTCTCTTCTGGGTCGTACTACTGTGCGTATCCACAGACATCCATTCTACAAGACTTCTCTTGTATGCTTCTCTTGTATGCTCTTGTACTTTACAGTTCAGACTCTTTAGTAACAGTAACATGGCTACCCTGTCCATGATAGCAATGCCCCAAAAACAAAGTAGAAGCAATAAATATGTGGAGGAAAGCTTACCTGAATGCTGGCTGTAGAGCGATTCTTGCGGGTTGTAGTAGTAGCCATTGTAGTAGTGGTTTCCATGACAGTAGTAGACATTTCTGGTGGCATGGAGGTCGTCTGTGTCGTTCCCAAGATTGATGGGACTTCTCCCACCAGCCGGACACTTCCATTGATTTTAATATTGGGATTGTTTTCAGCTGCCATATTCAGTACTTTCAAACCATCATAATAGAGCCCAGAGAGTTGGCCTTGAAAGAGGCGTCCTTTGTCCTTTCCACCAATGGCTATTTGCGCCTGGGTGTTGAAGATGGTTAACTGCCGGCCTAGTGGGTTGGGTGGAGGAAACATCATTATTCCCATACTTTTTCTCTTTTGGCCATACCTGGTTTGAACGGACCAGGCATCAAAACAGGCCTCCTTGAGCAATTGAAGGGGAGAAAACTGGATTAAAAAACTCAATACCGTCACTGGCAAGTAACATTTCATTAAGTTTATCTCTTCCACTGTCTAGCTGAAAATTCTGATAGCCTAAATAATCAAGTCCTTATTTTACTTTTGTAAGAAAGGAGAAATCTTGGCTAAATGATTAACACTATCACAGTCTTCTTAGGTATATACTTGTGGATGACAGGAGACCACTAAATCAGGTGATGATCATAAAACTCATAAATGCCTATTGCACTGTGTTTTCAACCTAAAATTTAGAGAGCAATAAGTAAAAAAATAACTATATATGGCAAGTAAAAACTCAGTGAGGTGATTCAGAACATCAGAATTAAAAAAATTAAGTCTGATTATTAAATTAACTGAAATTAAATTCCAGTTATTAGATTTGGATCCATTGCATCCTTATAATAATGAACATTTTAGTCATCAAGCACCTCATCTGCTAGAAATCTTTATAGTGTATAATATTCAATCTATACTTTCTATTGAATAAGCATTATGACAATTAATTTCCTATTGCTATTTTGGTGGGGGGAGGATAATGGTCATAAAATATAATCTCTCGCTAAGATATGAAAAATAAGTAGCACTGATAAAATTTCTAGGGTGCGGATAGAAAAAAATGTCATTGCCAATCACTGAATCTTAAAAGGGAGGATGGAATTAATGAAGAAAGCAAAACAAAATTCCCTAAAATAATATAACAGTTTGTTAATGGGTTGAGGAATATCAGTAGCTCACCTAATTTTGAATTGCCATTTGGGTAATAATTTGTTTCAGTGGATAGAAATCTACCATAAGGTTAACCAAGGCAGCATAGAAGCATCTTCTTCTAATTATTACCTCTATTTAAAAACTCTCTCTTAAGTATTAAATCTTCCAAGAAAAAACTATCTTTTTAAAGCTAAGATCTCCTATTTATACTATTATTTCTCCAGGTTATTTCCTTCTGCTATATCATATGTAGAAGGGGGAAAACAAAAAATGGGATTAAATGTATACCTGTTGAACTTTTTCATTTTTAGTGGAAATGTCTCATCATTCTTAATCTATGCCTGATTTGTTTTAGCTATAGTACTAGAAAAAATGTTTTGTTACAGAGAGAACTGTACATCTTTTAAAGGCTGAGTTTTTTGCTCCACAATCTATAATATGAATGAAGGCATACTATGATGTCTGGGCTATTAACTTCTACTGTTATTACATGGCATTTAAGGCTATCCAGTGATTAATTACCCTTGAATTTCTGGCATATAAAATGAATACCATCTCAAGGTATAATAATGGAAAAAATAGAAGAGGCAGAGAAGGGAAAATGCATCTGCTGGAGGGAACTGTTACACAAGAGTCAGCTCTGCTCTTGAGCAACCCGTAAGGGCCTATTAGTTAAAGTGCATAAATAATAGTCCTCCACAAGCTTCGAATACTATGGTAAGGAGAGTTGAATAGAGAGTTTTGCTGTAGTGAAAATGATCACTGTATAAAAATATTTGGAGCATGAAAATGGAATCTGCTGGCCTTAATGATAACAGAATTGCCGATTCTATTAACAGATCTCAAAGGTGCTATCGAATTAGATCTAACAGATTTCCACATTTTCCCACCAATTCCTTCAGTCACACAGGCACATGCATCATTGCCTGTCCTCTGGCCTCTCCTTTTTCACACAAATTATAGCAAATATTTAAAATGCAGAGTATCACTGGGTAATGTCCTGGAGCTCGTACCTGTTTACTGTTTATTTTTTGACATTGGCTTTTTCTGGGAGCCCTAAAAATACTGCAAAATAAATGCTGTGATAGACAGGGTGAATAAACATACCCTCAATAAAGATACCTCACACAAGCACTTGGGGCAGATTAACACAATAAATAAGAAGTTGCTTTATATGTTACCTCTGGAAGGAAAATTCATTATCTTAACCAGACAGCCCCAATGCCAGGCTCTCTCTTCCATTCAAACAATTGTTTTTGTGTTCCATGTTTCATGGTTGGACAACCACAATATTTATTCCTCTCTTTATTTGTCTATCATCCAACACTTATTATCAGTTAATGGTTATAACTGATCATAGGTAAGAGATTTATATTTGTACTTTTCCTTAAAGTATTTCACATCTATACTGGTCTTCATCTTTTTTCCTGATGATACTGTTCTGCCAATACTTTCAAATAAAAAGATAGTCTAGGAATATTGAAATATAAAGTTGAAACACACAGGCTAGATATGATGGACCGCCATTATTCCAGTTGCTACCATTCACTACATAAAGTGGCCTTTGTTTAAGACTGACTCAAGCATGGAGAAAGGCATGATCTGTTTCCTGGGTAAAGATGTTAAGTGATTTCTCTACTCCTGGCTGTTGTTGCTTTCCCAAAGAGATCTGATCAATTCCTACTGGAGAATAAGACACTGGCTAAGTGAGACAGGAAAGCAGTTGGTGTATGTTTGAGTGTTTCAGCATGCCATTGGAAGTATTTTATGTTTCTTTGCTTATCTGTTTCATGGTAGATTTCTGGCTAGATATGCTTTACATTTGTTTCAAGACCCATTCCTAGTCCCTCTACTTTGGGTTAAGTGGTAAACAGTAAAGCTGGCAGTCAGTAAAGGAATAGTGGGATACTCGATTTCCTGTCAAATCAAACTCTTTTGATTAATTAATCTCTATCAGTTAAGAAGAAAAGAATAGGTGACAAATAGCCATTACTACTCTCTTCATAGGAGGAGTATAAGGGACTAACTAGAGAATATTTAATCATTTGCCCAAGATTTCTCAAAATCAATGCCATATCTTATTATTATCACTTATATAATCAACTATACTTTATCATGTGCCACTCAATATTGTATTTTTTAAAATTATTTCCCAAAATGAGAGTTGTTTTGTCATCAGTAATACAAAATGTGATTATAATACCATGGCAGAATTTTTAAGCTACTGGTTTAGGGGTCCATTTTCTTGAAAGACATTAACTGTTCCCTCATTTGAACATCAAATTCACATACTGCTTAAATTAAATCCTTGCACGTCTCTAGTCAGTGTTGCACGATGACTAATTAATTAAACCTCAGAACACCCTTGGGGAATAGGCAGTATTATTCCTCCTCCCTCAGATGGGAAATCTGAGATATAAAGAGGTTAAGTGGATTGTCTCAGGGCAGAAAGTCAGTCAATAGTAGACAGAACCAGAAAACAGAATGGAGAATGCTGTGACCCAGATCTGTTCCCCAATGACAAAAGTAACTCCGAAGAGGCATTCCAGCAATTCTCAATACAGTCATACATATGCCTTGCCAACCTTCTCTTTACCTTTTTAAAATGTGTCTGTACAAGGTCTTTTGGTGGATATTTTTTATTCCTTTATAAGGAAAAAAAAATTAGCTAGACAGAGGAAGGGGTAAAGCAATAGAATGAATAGATGTTACTCACCCAAATGGTTTTCAAAAGGGACTTTCAGTTAAAATAAAGAAGAGCGAACTCCCAGTTGGTGAACTCTTTTCAGTATTATATGCACATATTATATAAACATACACATATTTGACTCAGAATCTAGGATTCTTCATCCCATCTGCACCACCCCACCCCCTCCAAACCACTCATCCTTCCACACAAAAGCCAACCCGTAGCAACACTATCAGAAGGAAAACTAGAAGCCTACTAATAATTTTATAATGGTTTATACAAATGAAAACGCCTGGCATGCTATTAAACTTAGACTTCAAAAGGCAATGGAGTAAAATAAAATATTATTAACAGAAAATTGAAAAAAACAAAAAAGTTCTCTCAGGCACATGAGACTTGGACATGCATCTAAGTTTTCTTTTCCTTTTTAAAAAGTGAGGCAATCATCATCTTTAATGTTAAAGGGACTTTATGAGCTGGTGATTACTAAACAAAATTATTTACTTTTTAGAGTTATTCTTAATTTAATTTTAATTAGACCACATACATTAAAAACAGGGCAAACAGTTAAGACTCAGTGAGGATTTTCCGTGTTGAAGAGCTAAATGGTTTCACTCCATTAAAACTGTTGCAGTCCTTTGCTGTTTTTATTTTTACTTGGACACTAACTAATAGTCCCGATTTATAGCCTATATCTACGGATTTTAGGAATACAACTTATTTCCATTTTCCACACAAGATGCAGGTCTTGTGTCTTAAGGTTTGAGACAAGAGTAGTTCATACTGGCTCAGGAAAGAACAGAATAAATAACTTCTCATTTCTTCAGTGAAAGACAAGAGTTAACAGAGAGAAGCCACACAGAAAATTCCAACACAGGGTATAACCGCTGCCCTCTTTCATTAACAAAGTGGTTGTTTTGTGGAGCAAATTAGAAACTGCTGTTTTGCCTTTCATGAGCCTTTCCTTTTCCAACTCATTGTCTTAACCTCTTACACTTTTGTTGCATAAATACCAAATACACAAGGGTATCACACAACCAAAGTGTAAAATAGTTTCTTTTTAAGTTTAAGTCCGCAACTAGAATACAGCCTCTGAGGAAATACTTTTGCCTATGGAAGTTTGAATCTAAAGGCAAAATGCATCTTTCTCATTCTTTGTTTAAAAGCAAATGTTGGAAAACATCACTCCCCATATAACATTTGTTTTAAGAAGTTTACAAGAATTGATCTTTGATTTTTTTTTTGTTACCCATACTATAGATGGTAAAGCCAAAACAGCCTCAAGATGTGAGTTTTAAAAGTACTTCTGAAATTTCTTTAGAAAGCTTTGGTAGAAGAGGTAATTTAAAACAAATTAACAAATAATGTCATGCAGTGGTTAAATTGCCATAATACATTTCTTTTTTAGAGGTTCCTGGAATCTCTTGTTTGTGGTTGTCATGCTGATAGCAAGTTAGATGTTAGTCCCTTTAACTGTATTTTAATGGCAATGTATTATAGCATGATTTATCAACATATGGCAGGTGGAAGCTGACACAAATTATAATGAAAATTAAAACAGTCATTTATGCAGCAGGCGATTATCATTTAAGGAACATTTATTTGCAGGCTTTAAAAATGAGGGTTTAGAATCAAATGATTTTAAAATGAAAGTTTTAACGACGGTTACCTTTTTCCTGCAGCCACTCTTCTACGGGCCGGTTATATTTGAAGGGGATTTTCTGTTTTACCATTTGGAAGCGTTCATTATCAGTGTTGCCTTTAAAGTTTAAAAAACAGCTTAAAGAACAATCTGAAAAGTCAATAAGTCATTAAAAACATCCTAGGTTTTTGGTGTGTTTTTATAAAGTTTTTAGAGAGATATATCAATTTATCTTTAGTAGAGGTGGAGTTGAAGTCACTCTACCGTCGAATGACAGGTTGGAGGTCAGGTTGGACTTAGCTATGCAGTTCTCCATCACATTTTGGAAATGTGGCATGGGATGGGGGTCAATGGGAGACTTAGTATTTCATAGAAATGAGTTTGTCTTCACTATTTTCCAATCCAACTCAACCACATCTTAATTGGGTCAATTGAGCCATAACAATCTCTTTGACTATGAGTAATTCACCTGGCAGATCAGTGTCATAGGTGGTAGGTGACCCTGAGTGCCTCATTCATGTATGATCCACTTTGGCGCTACTCTATCAGAAGCATGGGGCCATATTCTTCTTTATTTTCCTTTTGAGCATCTGTATCTGTTCTACATTCTGGTGGAGGGACACCAACAAAGACAGTTTAAGCCTTGATGCCCTGGCATGCCAATAGGTTCAATAGGTAGGATGTTGCAGATGACTCTGTATCTCTATCTCTTTGTCCATATTTGTTCCAGATTTTAAAAAATGAGAAAACTCAAAATAAGTATCTGTAAATATCAACTCAAATACATCACTAGGTATAGTGATATAACATTTGCACATATTTGAATAGCTATACTTTATTAGTATGAAAAGATGCAATTGTTATTCCTGATCTCGCTCCTAAGAGGTCCTTCCTGAAAAAGAACCCACCCAGTAAGCTTATTAGGGATACTCCCTTCAAGCATAAAATACCTTGTTTCAAACCTCAAACATAAAGCTTTTAATAGTTGATAGTCCCTCTTCAGCAGTGTAACTATCGTTACCATCCCTGTATAATTTCTCTAATTAGGACAAACTTTGAGGAGAGTGGTTTTGTAAAGATATAATGGATATGCTTCAAATTGCAAAATAATAGAACCATGATTTGGGAACTTGGTCAACCAAGTTCACTGTGATCAAGTAGAAACTAGTGAAATCTACTGTACTATCAATACTTTTGACTTACAGTCCCATACTGAAACTTGGGAAATCCCAGTCCAAATCACCAACATTAAAAATGAAATCAAACTCTCATAAAGGTAGCTTGGAAACCATTTACAAAGAAGACTAAAAGTCAGGAAGGACATTAGGACTAAATTTAGCAAGTAACTAAAAGCTTTCCCAGGTATCTCAGTCTTAGAATCAACTCCATTTAGGAGTTATTATTGACATAGACAATTCTATATGTGATTGAACCAGAACCTGTCTTCTGTGAGGGGCATTGATGGGAGAGGGGTAGCAATGTTGGAAGAAGTTTCCAAGATTCCCCAGTCATTTATCCTTTGAACCAAGTATTCTAAGAAACTGTCACTTTCTCCTTACTGCTCAGGAATAAAACAAAAGAAAACCAATCAGCCAACTAACCATATAAAAACACCAACAAATTTCATGAAAGAGGCAACTACAGGACCCTACCTAGCCTGCATAAAAGATAATATATTAGCATAGCAAAGGAGAAAGTGCAATGAATGGAAAGAACAATTAATAGTTGTTTGCAGTACATTGGTTAGTTTTTCTAAAAGTAAATCATTTCTAGAACCAAAAGGAGGAGGGTGCAGAAAGGAGACAAAATAGAAAGGTAGCCTCTTAGTGTTTCAATAAGTCCATGGTGAAAGAAGTTGGTTTTACCTATTTAGTTAGGGATCTTTATAATAATCTTTCTGGTAGATACGAGTACTCAGGATTCCATGAATCCAAAATAAATTTGAGTAAATTCTCCCATGTCTTCACAGAAGAGCAGTATGTACTTTCCTGAAAAGAACCTATACCTCTTAACCCTATCTAGAAGAGACAGAATGTCATTCACCTTCATAAGCTTTGATCCTTCTCACATTTTACTCACAATAGGATATTATAGTGTGAAATGGCAAGTGGGTTGTGCCAAATTCACCTTGAATAATACGTTCTATTATTTTGGGTGTTCTGTTAAATGTCATCATTGACTGCAAGCAACATTAAATATAGCAACGACTTCTATTCCACTCCCTGTGGGATGGATTAGTGAAGTCGGTAATGATTATACAGCTAATGACTCTTAGTAATATACAGCAAACATCACAAGTACTCAAAGTTCCAAATTTCCAGAAAGTTCCAAAATTTCACCAAGATTCTAAGTGAACAAAATTAAGGGATGATGAAGTACATTGATTTACATCCACAAAAGACAGAGGGCTCTTGATCTTCCTAAGCATCTTCTAAATCCTTCCACTCTTTTTGAAACATACAGCTCCACAGAAAATCATTTTGGCACATGGCAGAGGTAAGAGAGGAAACTATTCTGCATGATCAGTGACGTGATAACTTGGGAGGACAGCATAGCCATGACTCAACCTTAGACCCTTCAGAAAGTGAGAATGAGTCATTCTTCTCCACCTCAGCTTTAAAGACATTTAGAAAAAGTTTTTAGTTTTCCATACCAGACAGTATCTGGCTCTAAGGACAGCATCTTGCATACTATTAAAAGTTGTGAAAGATGGAAGGTCATTTGGAAAACCACACTGGTTTAAATTGCCACATTAACACTGTTCTTAGTCTCTTTTCATGTTTTTGTTGGTTTTTATTTTAATTTATCTCAAACATTAGTGAGAACTGTTTTAGAAACATGTGCATGAGAATGAGTTCGTTGGCCCCAAGCCCCATATGCTAGACTGACTGAATAGCAAACAACCTTCTCAATATAAGAATTCATACATAGAAACTACTTTGAAAGCTGAGCAAACCTTGGAAAATTCATATACATTCATGATAAATCCTCAATAACATTCAGTTGTACATTTCATATAACAACTGGTATGAAAATTTAAACAAAGAGTGAAATCAATCTTCAACAGAAAGGGATGCTATCCTCAAGAGAGAATGGTCTTATGAATAGTAATATCATAACAAAGAGACATATATACATTACTAATTAGACCCCCAAAATTGTAATGACTGCAGTTTTCAAGCACACTGAAAAATCTACAAATTGTATAATCTTCAAATAGACAGATTTTAAATTACTTATGTGACATTCTCTTACATGGAACTGAAGTTTTAAAAAAATATCAGTAATATTTTATTATTAAAGGGGTGTGTGTATGTGTGTGTAATCCTATCCATTTTTGATAATGGATTGTTATTTTTATAAAATGGACCTTCTCTGGTCATTTGCATTTTTACTATTGGTTCAATTATTGACTATTGCAGCTCCTGGAGACACATACAAGATACACTGTTGAACTGTAAGGTTGTGAAGTATAAAATACTCTGAGATAAAATTATTAAGGCCTAGCTGGTTCATACACATAACTCCAACCTTTATGCAGAAATACCCATATCTCCTAATGTGGGTGAATACATTGTAGGAGAAGAGAATCAGAGAACAGAGGCATGAATATATGACAAAGGAGGCAGGTGGATCTTTTAATAGTTCCCCAGCACACTAGTCCCTCTTTATAGTGAGGACTTGAAAGTTTTGATGGTTCTAAAGGAGTAAAAATTCTTTCAGTTGAACTACTATAAGATCCAAGGGACTCCAGCATAGTATAGAAAATAACTTTTACAGTATCATTTTTACACTTTATTGGTTCAACTGAACGTATTCAGTAGAAGTTACACTAATTTTCTTTTTTTTTTTTTTTGATTTATTTATTTATGCATACAAGCACTGGGGTACAGGCCAGAGGTGGGGGGTGAGAGGATTCACCACAGAGAGCGGGGAACAGAACAGGCAGATCAAC